>JANAVB010034635.1:0-72500 GCA_029216955.1 Iris pallida | reverse complement strand
ATGGCCCATCAGGATACCAGGGACCTCAAAGCATAACATTCATCGAATGTCAGAGGCCAGCAGTAAATCAGTATCAGGATCCAGGACCGTATCTCCCGCGGAGATAACCGACAATAGGGAAGTGCATACTTGGCCCATACGTCAAGGAACTGTTCTTTCCACCCAATGCCTAACAGAGTCACATCCATGTCTCATAAACCTCTACTAACTGCTAAGTCTCCTAACATGCCTCTATTAGCAATTAGCCCTATCGCATGCGCATGGGGGATCAGCCCACACACAAGAACCTCTACATGCTACTCATCTCACACATCCTCGTGGTACAAATGTGTCAAGGGGTATGCAATACACTACAGACGGTAGTCTCTTAACTCTAAGTCCACATGCAATCAAAGGATAATAACAAAGTATATCTAATATCACTGAGCAGACAGTAATCAAGAACTATAAGAACTAGAAATAAATGAATAGTGATATGTAATAAAATGCAACTGAATATAAACAGTATAATGGCAAGGTATCTTGCCTGAGGTTATGTGCAAAAGAGAATAATCCAGTAGCTCGAACCAGCAAATAAACAAAGCAAGAAAAGTCAAATCCCGCAGATGACTCCGGATGCTGTAACAAACATCACGAACGAGTTTGGAATATAAGATATACCTAGAAAACGTCTGTCCAAAAGTTAAATTCTGGAACAGGGGCAAAATCGTAATTTCAGGTCAAAACGATGTCCGCCGTTGGACCCGCTTTGCACCGAAATGCGTGCCAATACCTACAATCTATAAAGTCGTCAAACTACATGTCTACGGATTTATTTTGATGAGACGAACCCAACGGTATGTCCAATTTTGGATTCCGGTGGGCTGTGCACAAAATTGCCCGTTGAGTGGGATTGTGGGCCCGCCAAAATAGCGTTCCGATCAACGGTCTCAGAATTGGACCAAATTTGGCTCACAGGACCAGAAAAATATTTCGAGTCCAATGGCGCAAGTTTCATCGCGATATGACGAGTGTGCACAAAGTTGTGATTTAATTTGCAAAGGGTCGATACGGGATATTTTGACGGATATGCACTGATTTCGTCGCGCACATGCAACAAAATCGGGTTCGGTCAGTTCCCACACGTCGACAACATCCATACGCACCTTTCGATGCGTATAGTGCGCGACCACGTCGCCCGGTTTGTTGGGGCGCACGCCGTATCGGGTGTTTTTCCACTTTTTGAAAACAGAATTTACAATTTTTTTTTGGAAAACTTTAACAACGTGTAACTTTCTACATACTACATGAAAAGTGAATCCAGAAGGTGCGTTACAATCTCGGTTATGTTGTCTTTGACTTCCTTCAATTAGTTTCTACAAAATCCTATTGTACAGAAAGAAAATTGGCCGACAAGTTGGTGTTTTGAAACAGTTTTTAATATTCAGAAAAGTGGTTTTTCTCCAACTTCGTCTCGATTTTTCGAGCAAGATGGATGGCCATGTCAAGATCCACCTAGGGGATCTCGAAGAGGGTCATGTGGGCTTTCTACCCAAATTTACGGATCTAAAAACGGAGTAGAATTGACAGAGAATTCGATCGGGGAAGTGGGATACCTTAAAGTGGGAATCTGTTGTTGTTGTTGTTGTTGTTGTTGTTGTTGTCGTCGTCGTGACGACCGGGAGGCGAAGATTCTGTCGCTCCGGCGAGGCTGGCACGCACGTCGAGAAGAGGGAGGAGGATGGAGGAGAGAGGAAGAAGAAGATGGAGAAGAAACTAGGGTTTTCTTTAGAGTCATCTATATATATATATATTTTATATATATATATATATATATATATATATATATATATATATATATATATATATGTATATATAATTTAAATGCTATGGGGGGGGGGGGGGGGGTTTCGGCCATATGGTGCTGCTAATGTTGCTGTTGCTTATTGCAAAAAAGGGGGGGCGCACACTTTGTATTTGCTGCTGCTAGCAGCTTAAAGGTTGGGGTGGTCGGGTGGGGCCGACCACCCTTTTCTTTTTTTTTTTTCTTTTTTTCTAAATCTTATATTTTTCTTTCTAATCTTTTTAAATATATATAACTCTATATATATGTATATGTATATATCACCATAATCTATTTAAAATCCAATAACAAATTAAATATTATCTAATCCAATTATTTAATGTATTTAAACATATCTACATATATATAAATTCAATCTTTAATAAATCAACTCAAAATAATAATAATATTTAATTAGAAAAACATGTTTATTAAATCTCCAAAAATAACTTCAATAATAATAGACTAATAAAATTGTTCCAATGGGTGCACTTATACCGTACACCCTTTTCCGGGTCCACAAAATATACTATTTTGTAAAATATTATTTAATTAATAAAATACCAATAATTGCACAAATAATTAAACGATTTAAAATTGTACATGAAATTCTAAAATAATTTAGAAATTATTTTTAAGTACATAAAATATGTCTACATGGCCACTTTGGTCCCACCACATGCCTACCTGGGCTTAAATTCGGTTCGGGCCCAATTCGGGCTGAACTGGACAAACCGGGCCGTCTAAAAATCAATATATAAAATAGTATTTAATTAAAATACTTTAAATAAGTAAATTCACAATTTGGTCTGGTTTTCCTAGTTTGGACATCACCATGGCTAGGCTTCCCCCGGCATGACTGATACACTAGTCAAGGCACACTGCTACATCTTCCGTGCCAAAATTCATGGTAGTCTCGTGTTCCAAAATTCAACAATGGCTAAGGTCATCGTAAAAAATAAATAAAACCATAAATTGTATAAATTCATTTTTAAGTCTAATAAAATAATAAAAATAATTTTAAAAAAATAGGGGGTTTTACATCCTACCCAACTTACAAGAATTTCGTCCTCGAAATTTAGGAATAATAGGATAGATAGGGTTGGGGGGATAGGAAGAGTTCGTCACTACCAAAATATAATTAAATTTTTGGAGGAGGTGATAAAACGGCGTTCAACACCACCATGCAATAAAAAATTGTAAAGTCGATATATACAAAAATATATCATGGTTAGGGAATTGAATAAGAGTTTCTAATGAAAGTAGCAAAATTTTGAATATCCACTTTTAGAGAACAGTAAGGAATTGAGTAGGCCAAAGAGAATAAATTAGACATTTAGGAGATGTGATTCCTAAAGGGAGAACTGGATAATTAATCATCTGGGTTGAGAGTTTGATCAAGTGATGATTAGAATCACTCTTGAGTGTTCAAGAATAATTGGAAGGGCACGATAACAATTCTAGGGTTGAGGAATGAGGAGTAGTTAGAGGCGAGGATATAGCCACATGAGTCGGTTGGTGGCTATCTACCTTTCGTGTATATATAACTGATAGGGCAACTAAAGGTAATACTTTGAGTCTATCTAGCAAGTACAGTGTCTTGTCTTTCCAAAATAAGTAAAAGACAATAACAACAAAGGTTTCAAAGACGGTGTTATATATTGAGTACGAATTGCGGGGTTCATAGGCGGTGGATATAATTCAAAAAAGAATTGTCAAGGCTGTCGCGGATGAGACTCTAAGGCAAGTTTACTATGTCTCCATCCACGTAGAATAATATGTGATAAGCGAACCAAAGTGCAATAGGTTGATCAGACCATCATGCACCGGTTCTGATTAGACAATATGTTAGTGGGTGCACCCAATAAAATATGTCATGATCAAGCTCGAAAAGAATACGCTTGCAAAAACTAAAGCTAATTTAGCAGCATGAGATTGTCAAAATATGAGTAATAGAAGTAATGATGAAGGGAATTAAATAGTCCAAGATCTTTTAAAATCGAGTCTTGCCCGAAGTGTGGGCCTATACAGCTGTCCTAGTTTTCTTCATTTATGGCTTCGTAGACTAGATAAGGTAGGGTCCTCTGAATTTAGAGTCTAAATGAACTTACCAATGTGGTTCACAAGGTAAAAGGTTTGTTAGATGGCGAGGTATTCTACCCAACTTACAAGAGTTAAACTAATAGTATCATAGGACAATGGGTCAAGCAATCAAGATAAAGTACAAATTTAAGCATTTAAGGAATTTAGTAGAACACAAACACATATCGGGTCGAAGGAATTGAGTCAAGATTGAATCCCTATCCGTAGTCGAAAAAAATATATCGGTATCATGGTAAAGATTATAGTTTGGCCATTTCGACCAGAAGTCATACCAAGAAAATAGAGGACAAGGAGACGTGTTTTAGTGGGACATGATATATCTACATGAAGGTGGACTTGTCTAGGTCTTACATATGAAATTTGTTGGAAGAAAAAGTCTAGTGTTGTGCTCCAAATATCAAAATCGTGGTAAGGGGTGCCAAAATATATCTAAAATAGAAAGTGGGAGTTCATGAGGTGATAATTAATGCACAAAATTCAAGAAGATCAAGTTAAAGCATGCAATAAAATTAAAAAATCCAGTAAATAATTTAGGAACACGGTTCCAGGGGGAATATAGTCTTCTAGATGAATACAGTTAAGGAACCATTAAATCATTATCCAAATTACAAGTGGGTTAGAAGGTCACAATTAAAAGATCTAGAATTGAAGGAAGATCGAGTAAGCCGAGGTGGAAATACAGTCACATAGCTGGGTAGATGACTAACAACACTTGTGTATATACTACTATTATGGTCATAAGTGACATGACAATTAGTGTGGAATACTTCTAACTCATTAGGGCTACCTTTGTGGCCTACCATTAATATTTTAACTCGAGTTTCCTCCAAAAAATTTCAAAAGTAAACTTTCAAAAAATAAACCACCAAAATTTGTATTCACTCCAAGCCGTTCAAATTCATCATAAAAATTTAAATCACTCTCATAAAATCTTAAAGCAAAATTTTATCACGTTACTACTAACCTTTTCCAAAATTAACATTTAAATTCAACTATTTACTCAAGAGTTCATAAATTACGAATCCATAAAAATTCCATAATCAATCAAAAATTTAACACTCTAAAATTTTCAAATAACTCATAATAAAACTCTTAGCATATTAAAAGCAACCTCAAAAATTAAGCTCAATGCTCTCATCAATTTTTAACTTCTATTCATGCTAAGTTATTCCAACAAGATCATAACTTTAAAATGGTAACTTCCTTTAATCAATCAAAATAACTTTCCGTCACATCCTTCGAAATTCTCCAAAATTTTTAATATTTAGCAATCCCATATTAAACTAAATTTTTAAATAATCTTATCAGTCAAAATCCCTTTTTTTTTACCAAAAATCTAAATAGATTTGTAAATCCTCAATCATAGGACACAATTTAAAATAAAGAGAAATTCCCAAAAATCGTTTTCAATTATTGTAAACCAAAATTTACCATCATTACTTCCACTTAAAATTCAATTTTTACTAAACAAGAAAATCGCAAGTTGTACAACTCCGTTTAAATAATTCCTACGACCATTTTTAAAAGCTAAGATCATTTACAAACCAAATTTATAACTGTTCAAAGGTGCATAACTATAATATGAACATTAAAACTCAAAAATCAAATAAATTTTATATTTGTTCAAAGATGTATATCTATCACCCAAACTCATAAATATCACAACTCGAAAAAATAAATCAATTTTATACTTGTGCAAAGAATTATAACTATAACCCAATAAATCATAAATATTAAATCTCAAAAAGACAATCAATTTCTTAAACCAAGTATGAAATCCTATAAATCCCCTGGTTTTTACTATTTAGAAATCTCAAGGTAAAAACTTTCCGTGGTAATATCCTACTTTACCAATTACTAATCATTAAATCACACAAAAAAATATTTTTAACTCAATTAGAGTCTTGAATGTATTCCAATTGCCAATATAACCATTCTAGCCATGTGTTTGACCTATGAGCATATACTAGTGTAGTCATCTTCCTAGTTGACACTAAGCACGAAAATAAGAATCAACGGTAGAAAGGAATCAAGCAAGATACAATTCAAGGAAGTCGAACGAGAGTTCGAAATTTGAAGCCAAGGGAAGAGGTCAAGCTGTATGGATGAGATTCCTATAATTCTAATCCTATGTTGCATGCTCACATCGGTACAATTACGTAACCGAAGTGACAAACTTGACCTGTATGGGCCACCACAAAAACATGTAACGCTCCTGTCCCAAAATACTTAGGACTAGGTACGTATCTATGCCAGCTGCATACATACGAAGTATACTCCAATATATTGAAACTCGTATGTATACATAAGCTGTAAAATGCAGTAGAACCATAATAACTAAATCTCATCCACTAGATAAATAAATGATATAAAAGCAACTTTAAATTTGTCATGTATACAATCGTTGGGCGGAGACAAAGTCCACTACCAACTATCTCAAATAAAATGTACAAGAAGTGATCGATAAAATAATGAGACGAACCAAGCGCAATCGTCTTCGAAAGAATGGAGAAGATCACGGCCTTGGCTAGAACACCTGCAAAATCATAAAAGCGTACACATGGAGAGATAACCAGGTCCTCAGAGGGACGAACAAGATACACAAAGAACATGCCATAATAAACTGAATATATAATATGTCACAAACCGAAATAAGTGACAAGACGACAATAAGGTAATCTAACCGTACTACAGTGTTTATGCAGTTAAGAACAAACCTCCAACGCATGGGCACTCTGGCTCAGTAGCAGTAATCTCAGGTATGGCCCATCAGGATACCAGGGACCTCAAAGCATAACATTCATCGAATGTCAGAGGCCACCAGTAAATCAGTATCAGGATCCAGGACCGTATCTCCCGCAAAGATAACCGGTAATAGGGAAATACATACTTGGCCCATATGTCAAGGAACTGTTCTTCCCACCCAATGCCTAACAGAGTCACATCCATGTCTCATAAACCTCTACTAACTGCTAAGTCTCCTAACATGCCTCTATTAGCAATTAGCCCTATCGCATGCGCATGGGGGATCAGTACACACACAAGAACCTCTACATGCTACTCATCTCACACATCCTCATGGTACAAATGTGTCAAGGGGTATGCAATACACTACAAACGGTGGTCTCTTAACTCTAAGTCCACATGCAATCAAAGGATAATAACAAAGTATATCTAATATCACTGAGCAGACAGTAATCAAGAACTATAAGAACTGGAAATATATGAATAGTGATATGTAATAAAATGTAACTGAATATAAACAGTATAATGGCAAGGTATCTTGCCTGAGGTTATGTGCAAAAGAGAATAATCCAGTAGCTCGAACCAACAAATAAGTAAAGCAAGAAAAGTCAAACCCTGCAGATGACTCCGGATGCTGTAACAAACATCACGAACGAGTTTGGAATATAAGATATACCTAGAAAATGCCTGTCCAAAAGTTAAATTCTGGAACAGGGGCAAAATCATAATTTTGGGTCAAAACGATATCCGCCGTTGGACCCGCTTTGCACCGAAATGCATGCCAATATCTACGGTCTATAAAGTCGTCAAACTACATGTCTACGAATTTGTTTTGATGAGACGAACCCAACGGTATGTCCAATTTTGGATTCCGGTGGGCTGTGCACAAAATCGCCCGTTGAGTAGGATTGTGGGCCCGCCAAAATAGCGTCCCGATCAACGGTCTCAGAATTGGACCAAATTTGGCTCACAGGACCAGAAAAATATTTTGAGTCCAATGGCGCAAGTTTCATCGCGATATGACGAGTGTGCACAAAGTTGTGATTTAATTTGCAAAGGGTCGATACGGGGTATCTCGACGAATACGCACTGATTTCGTCGCGCACATGCAACAAAATCGGGTTCCGTCAGTTCCCACACGTCGACAACATCCATACGCACCTTTCGATGCGTATAGTGCGCGACCACGTCGCCCGGTTTGTTGGGGCGCACGCCGTATCGGGTGTTTTTTCCACTTTTTGAAAACAGAATTTACAATTTTTTTAGAAAACTTTAACAACGTGTAACTTTTTACATACTACATGAAAAGTGAATCCAGAAGGTGCGTTACAATCTCGGTTATGTTGTCTTTGACTTCCTTCAATTAGTTTCTACAAAATCCTATTGTACAGAAAGAAAATTGGCCGACAAGTTGGTGTTTTGAAACAGTTTTTAATATTCAGAAAAGTGGTTTTTCTCCAACTTCGTCTCGATTTTTTGAGCAAGATGGATGGCCATGTCAAGATCCACCCGGGGGATCTCGAAAAGGGTCATGTGGGCTTTCTACCCAAATTTACGGATCTAAAAACGGAGTAGAATTGACAGAGAATTCGATAGGGGAAGTAGGATACCTTAAAGTGGGAATCTGTTGTTGTTGTCGTCGTGACGACCGGGAGGCGGAGATTCTGTCACTCCGGCGAGGCTGGCTCGCACGTCGAGAAGAGGGAGGAGGATGGAGGAGAGAGGAGGAAGAAGATGGAGAAGAAACTAGGGTTTTCTTTAGAGTCATCTATATATATATATATATATATATATATATATATATATATATATATATATATATATATATATATATATATGTATATATAATTTAAATGCTATGGGGGGGGGGGGGGTTTCGGCCATATGGTGCTGCTAATGTTGCTGTTGCTTATTGCAAAAAAGAGGGGGCGCACACTTTGCATTTGCTGCTGCTAGCAGCTTAAAGGTTGGGGTGGTCGGGTGGGGCCGACCACCCTTTTCTCTTTTTTTTTCTTCTAAATCTTATCTTTTTCTTTCCAATCTTTTTAAATATATATAACTCTATATATATGTATATGTATATATCACCATAATCTATTTAAAATCCAATAACAAATTAAATATTATCTAATCCAATTATTTAATGTATTTAAACATATCTACATATATATAAATTCAATCTTTAATAAATCAACTCAAAATAATAATAATATTTAATTAGAAAAACATGTTTATTAAATCTCCAAAAATAACTTCAATAATAATAGACTAATAAAATTGTTCCAATGGGTGCACTTATACCGCACACCCTTTTCCGGGTCCACAAAATATACTATTTTGTAAAATATTATTTAATTAATATAATACCAATAATTGCACAAATAATTAAACGATTTAAAATTGTACATGAAATTCTAAAATAATTTAGAAATTATTTTTAAGTACATAAAATATGTCTACATGGCCACTTTGGTCCCACCACATGCCTACCTGGGCTTAAATTCGGTTCGGGCCCAATTCGGACTGAACTGGATAAACCGGGCCGTCTAAAAATCAATATATAAAATAATATTTAATTAAAATACTTTAAATAAGTAAATTCACAATTTGGTCTGGTTTTCCTAGTTTGGACATCACCATGGCTAGGCTTCCCCCGGCATGACTGATACACTAGTCAAGGCACACTGCTACATCTTTCGTGCCAAAATTCATGGTAGTCTCGTGTTCTAAAATTCAACAATGGCTAAGGTCATTGTAAAAAATAAATAAAACCATAAATTGTATAAATTCATTTTTAAGTCTAATAAAATAATAAAAATAATTTTAAAAAAATAGGGGGTTTTACAGTGAATGTGTGTCTATATATATATAGATATGGATGTGTGTGAGATTAGAGAGGAGAGAATTAGAAGGAATTTAGAGATGAGAGGAAGAGATTATAGGGTGAAATTGAGGAGGAAATTGAGAGAATGATAGAAGAGATTAGAGAGGGAGAAGGAAGAGCAGTAGCAGCAGCTATAGAGGGGGTTTTGGGCTGCTGTCCCCCCCCCCCCCCCAAACAACAGCCATAGCAGCAGCAGTAGCAACAACTATAGCAGCAGCAACAGCAAGCTTTTGCAGCAGCAATAGCAACAGCAAAGGCAGCCATCGCACCCCCCTTTAGCCCTTTAAACCCCCCCACAAACACCCCTATATAAATACCTATATATAAACCTATATATATCCATATATATACCATATATAAACCTATATATATCCCCCTAAATAAACCCTCACTAGTCCTATGTGAGTGGTTATGTAGAGTGAGTTTTTGAGAGAGTTTGTGGGTGATTTAGAATCTAGTTAGAGGGTGATTTTGAGTTCCGAGTGTCGGAACGCGTCCAAATTTGAATGAGACTTGGCTAATGTAAATTAGATTTTGTGGGTAGGCTCCTAAGTTAAAATCGGAGTTTCGTGTGGGATTAGAAGGATAGTATCTGTGAAACCCATAATTTCTAGTTTGCAATTTTTATTGTATATAAATTTTTGTTAAGTTATCAATTAATTGATAATGTTATTTCTAATCAATTCAGTGTAAAATTATTCTGTTAAAATAATTTAACTGGGATTTTTGTATGGCAACCCAGACCGAACCCAAATTTTTGGACTTAAAACATTTTAAAATAAAATATTAGAATTATGAAATATTAATTATATTTTTCAAACATTATATTTATTGATATTAGGCCAAAAATTCTTTTATAATTAAATAAAATTTTAGGCCATATTTTAAACTTTAGATTTTGGCCCAAACTTACTTATAAAACCATTTGATTTTCTAGGAATAATAAGAGCCCAATAGTTGAGCCCACAATCTTGGTCCATTCCTTATTGGGTCTAATACCCAACAATCTCATACCCGTTAAGTTGTCATTAAGTTGTGAATGAATGAGCCATTCACTCATTTGGTTGTTCTGATGGAAGAAAACTTAAACTTTCTTTACTTTCTCAAACTTTTCATTTCTCAACCGACCAACGTAGCCGACCCCCCATCTTCCGAACGGCCAAACCGCCGCCGGCGCCATCATGGTGGCCGTTGGCCTTCCCAACTCCGGTAACCCCTCTCTTTCACTCTCTATAAAAGCCCTCTACATCTTTCTCCATCTCCACACCATTTCTTTCCTAAATTTTCTGTGAAAAACCCCATTTTCGGCGAGTTTCCCGGCGACCCCAAGTTTCCAGACCCGATCCGAGCTCCCCTCGGTCAGATCGGGCCGCCCCCTTCCCGGCGCCGCTTTCAGTGGCCGACGCCCCGATCCCGCTGACCCGCGCGGCTCTTCCCCGCGTCCCCGTTCACGTCGGCGATCCCGCGCCCACGCCCCGCCGCCGTCCCCTGGCCGGCGCCCGACCCCGGCGACTTGCTGCTCCGTTGGCGTTTCCCGGTGCCGCTGTCTGTTTTCGGTTCTGACCCGTTTCTATTTCGAGCTCCAATTTCGGTTTCGGTACACTCTGACTCTATATTCTTTAATTGTCGATGATGAATTCTCTGGTCCGAATCCTGCGGGATCTCGGTTTTTTGACAACGTAAATTCTACGTTGCAATTTCTGTTTTTTCGGAATTTTTGGAGAATCGGGTGTCTGAGAACCTTTTCGAAAGGAACTCTGGAGAATGATTATTTCTCTGGGTTTTCCTATTCGTAGGCTAATTCTCGGAGTTTCCGAAGGAAATTTGGAAATTACCCGTATTCGGATTTTCGGGAAAGATCTGCTGTTTTTTCCATAGTTTGATATTTGGTGGGGTTTATGTTCTGTTGGTTGACGGTTCTCTTTAGCTATGTTGTGTGTTCTGTTGGAATTTTGGAAAGTTGGTTTTTGATAATTGAGTTCGGATTTTTCATAATTAGTTGGCTTGGGAATATATATATATTATGGTGGGTTTCGGGAGTTATTTCTGCAGGTTTATGGAGCATTTCCCAGTTTTTGGGTTATCCCGAAAACAGAGGGAATGCTGCCGAAATTTTCGGGAATTTATTAAATGATTTTCGAAATGATTTTTCGAGTTAAATATTATTTTTATAATATTTTGGGCGACGACCTTAAACGGTCACTGGGCCCCAGTGAAATGCAAACGCACCGGTTCGACCGGACGTTGAGGCAGAGTAGCTGATATGACGACTGGACCAGAGTCTGAGACACCTATTATTTTAAATTTAAATTAGAAATTACTAGTTTTATTAATGTTAATTGTAGGTAATTTTCAAGACTAACCTATCTTTTTCTTATTTCAATTTGCAATAAAATTTGTAAGGGCATAAGCCCAATTCCAGTAAATGTGGTTTTGTAATAAGTAGGAATTAGCATTTTATTTTATTTTCTGGGAATGTGTGATAGCGTAGGAACAATCAAAATATTGTTATGAATTATTAATTAATGATTCACAATTTCTCATTTTAAGAAAATAAATATATTTTATATATATTAAAAATATCAAAGTTTTTCAAATAAATAAATATCATGTTTTATACGTAATTTGATAATTACAAGTTTTCCCGAAAAACCAATGTAAATTGATTTCCTTAATTTCAACGCACTAGTAAACGTTGTGATGTTGTGTTAGCTAATTAACAACTAAAACTGATTAGGAAAAACAATTAGAGATTGTAACTAGATAACTCTGGTGATTGTTTCTGAAACCAGTTCTCCGGAAAATTGTAGGATTTCCAAGGAGTGCGTAAACTACGAATACCGAAGTGCAAGACCTTGACAATTGGAATTTAAGGCAAGTACATTTTATGTAAATTTTACAATCATTTTACAATTGTTTCATTGCAATTTTAAACCACCATTATACACGAACTCCTTCGGGAGCATTGATTGTACTGTTGGGGACTGGGGGAGTAGAATAGTGGATATGACCAATTCCAAACTTAGGATAATGACTGTGTTAGCTTTCCCCTCTTCACACGGGGACAAGCCATATCGTATCGCTAGGATACCATTGTAACCCAAACCGGTCATATTCACTATCTATTCACATCACTGTACTGAATTATTTCAAAACTGTTCATCTTTAAATTATTTAAAAGTGCATGTCATAAATTGTATTTTAATTGTTAAAAGTTTGCATGAATTGTACTTTGCTCCCTCCTGACTGGAGATAACATTTTAGGTATTACTGAGGATCTGGAGATAATGATCAGTAGCTACTACGATCCCGATTTGTACCCGGCGGTACTTCCACCAGAGGAGGATGATGTGGCATCGACATAGATGCTACTTAGTTGTGGAGAGTTTTTAGTTGCTGTTTTAATTTCAGTTGTGAACCTTGTATTTGGAACAAATTTTATTATCGTTAGTTAAATGTTGTGGCAACTCTTATATTCAAATCTTGTTGTTGATATGACCTGCACAATGAATTACAGCTTACTGCCGCCGTCTCATCAACGGCGCAGGCTGGGCATGATCCGATTCGACCCAAGTATTTGGGGACCGGGTCGTGACATGTTTTTAGTGGTGGCCCATGCAGGTCTCTGTTCAACAACTTAGGAAAACTTAGAAACAATTAGGAACACTAGAACATCATATTGCCACAACTTAGGACCGATATATCTTATTAAATATTTTTGCTTGATTATAGACGGGTAGGATACCTTGCTTATGTTTATGTCCTAAACCTTTCCAGACCATGGCCATTAATGAGAATGACAATGTTGGAGATGAGTTGTCACCTCAACATACCACACCACCACCTTCCCTGTTCAGTCCAGATCCTACTCTGCGACTTTCTGATCGCCATCATAATGCTGGAGACGCTCAAGTTCATCAGACGATGGATCCTTCAGGCTCGAGGACTGGACTGCGGACGGAGATGCTTGTCCCACCTGCCCCGCCGCTTCCAGTGAACCCCTCCGAACTCATAAGTTTGCTGCGGGAAGTGCTAGCAACTCAGAGGGCTGAAGCTGAATCTCATCGCGAGCAGAACGCGATTATGAAGGAAGGAATGGAGAACTCCCACAATGTAGCTATGGCTGCACTTGGAAGGAGAGAAGTGAACCCAGAAGAGCCTAGACCAGCTAAGGTAAGTACCATTCTAGAGGATAATTTTAGTAATTTTTTGAGACCATTAATAGTGATTAGAGATCATATTATGGTAAGGTGGGGGATATTGAGAGCTTCAAGAAGCAGAACCCTCGACCTTTCAAGGGAACCGAGGGAATTGTCTATGCTGACGAATGGCTCGACAATATGGAGCGTCTTCTAAGCGTCGCACGACTTCCAGAAGACCTTAAGGCAGAAGCTGTAGGACTCCAACTGCAGAATATAGCTAGCACCTGGTATCGGAATGAACCCCGACTCCAGGATAGGCAGGTCGATTGGGACACCTTCAAGAAGTTGTTCCAGAGGAAATTCTTCCCAACTTCTGAAATGCGGGAGATGGAGCGACAATTCCAGAACCTGAAGCAAGGCAATATGACTGTGGGAGAGTATGCGGCAGAATTCGGCCAGCTCAGCCGATTTGCCAAGAACATGGTGGCTGATCCTGCTGATCGTGCTGAACGATTCAAGTATGGACTTAGAGAGGAGATTCGCACTCATGTGATCTCTGGTGGAGCTAAGACTTATGAGAAGATTCTGGAGAGAGCCCAAGACATAGAGAAGAGCCAACCTGCCCGCTCGAAGAGAGATTATCCTGGAACTAGCAACTTCCAGGATAATCAGAAGAAGCCCAACAACAACAACAACAACAGCAGCAACAATAACAATAACCGTCCTCAGCACCAGCAAGCGAGGAACAATGAAAGAGCACCCCAGAGGCAGATTCCTATCTGTGACTTTTGCAAGAGGCCGGGACATCTGGCAAACATTTGCAGGAAGAGACTAGGACAATGTCTGATCTGTGGGTCTTCCACCCATCAAGTGAGGGATTGTCCCTTGTCAAACAACAAGGCTGGAGGAAATCAGCAGAAAGGACCTCTGCCCACTCAGCAGCAACAATTTGGGCAGCATCAACAGAAGACGGGGCGAGCTTTTGCCCTAACTGCAGAGGAACCAGAGCCGGAGCAGGAGCCTAATGCGGATGTCATATCAGGTTACATTTATGTACATTCTCATCCTGCATTAGCTTTATTCGACTCTGGTGCAACACACAGTTTCATAGCAACCAAATTTATCTCTGCACATCACATAGTTACGGGTTTTAGCAAGAGAATATGTAGGGTTATGACTGGAGGTGGACCCCTACCTATAAAGGAGACTTGTAATTGCCCCATTACAATTTCTGACCACAAGTTTGTAGCACCTTTATTGGTGATGCCCTTGCCCAACTATGACATAGTCCTTGGAATGGACTGGTTGAGCAAGCAGCATGCGCTGATAGATTGTCACAGAGGATGTGTAATCTTCAGCCCACCTGGAGGGCCAGAGTTTGAAGTCTCTAGAGCTCCGGAGGTTATGGAGAGTATTGTCTATTCTATTTCTGAAGAACCTGAACCACCTCACCCTATCATAGCGGAATACATGGATGTTTTCCCTAATAGTCTGCCTGGGCTACCCCCAGATCGGGACATAGAATTCACTATTGATTTAGTCCCTGGCTCTCCCCCGATTTCTAAGGGATGTTATAGAGTCAACCCGAAGGAGGCCAAAGAGATGAAGGAGCAGATCAACGAACTGAAGGCTCTTGGATTCATTCGAGACGGAGCTTCACCCTGGGGAGCACCTGTTTTGTTTGTGCCCAAGAAGGACGGAACAGTGAGGATGTGCATCGACTACCGGGCGCTGAACAATGTCACAATCAAGAACAAGTACCCTTTGCCCCGGATCGATGACTTATTTGACCAGTTGAGTGGAGCCAAGGTGTTTTCCAAGATTGATCTCAGGTCTGGCTATCATCAGATCAAGGTCAGGAAGGAAGACATTCCCAAGACGGCATTCAACACCAAGTATGGGCAGTTTGAATTCTTGGTCATGCCGTTTGGTCTGACGAATGCTCCTGCTGTGTTCATGAACCTTATGAATAAGGTTTTCCATGAATACTTAGACCAGTTTGTCGTCGTCTTCATTGATGACATACTGATCTATTCAAAGACGAAGGAGGAGCACGAAGAGCACCTCAGGAAAGTTCTGGAAACTTTAAGGAAGGAGAAGCTGTACGGTAAGCTATCCAAGTGTGAATTCTTTCTAGACAAGGTGGATTTTCTTGGCCATGTTGTCACAGGAGAAGGAATTTCTGTGGACCCTAAGAAGATAGCTGCTGTGGAGAAGTGGCCTACCCCAAGCTCAGTTGCTGACATCAGAAGTTTCTTGGGCTTGGCGGGCTACTACCGGAAGTTTGTGAAGGACTTTGCTAGAATTGCTGAACCTATGACAAAGCTGACTCGGAAGAATGAGGATTTCATCTGGACGGAGGACTGCCAAGCAGCGTTCGAGGAGTTGAAGAAGAGGCTTACCACTGCACCAATCCTTGCGCTACCCGCAGGATCCGGTGGTTTCACAATCTACAGTGACGCCTCAGGCAAAGGACTGGGTTGCGTTCTTCAACAACATGGGAAAGTGATTGCTTATGCATCTAGGCAATTACGGACTCATGAGAAGAACTATCCCACTCATGATCTGGAGCTTGCTGCAGTCATCTTTGCGTTGAAGCTTTGGAAACACTATTTGTATGGAGAGAGAGTGGAGATATACACAGACCACAAAAGTCTGAAGTATGTTTTCACTCAGAAAGAGTTGAACATGAGGCAAAGGCGATGGCTGGAGTTAATGAAGGATTTCGACATCGACTTGCAATATCACCCGGGTAAGGCTAATGTGGTCGCTGATGCACTTAGTCGATACCCAGTGGCGATGTTCTTAACCAAGGAGAGGCACCTGCTGGAGGACATCGAGAAGCTTGGACTGGAGATTGTACTGCCTGGACAGAAGGAACTGGATGCTGATTCGGTGATGATGAAGTTGCAAGTGAGCTCGTACCTGATGGACAAAGTCAAGGAGACGCAGTTTCAAGACGAGGCACTTTGCAAGCTGAGAGATCAAGTGTTAGCAGGAACACTGGAAGGTTTCTCAATCGCCAGCGATGGAGCTCTGAAAAATGGTACAAGGCTTTGTGTACCGACTGGCGAATTAAGGAATGAGTTGATGAAGGAAGCGCATCAGTCTCAATATTCCATACATCCTGGAGCCAATAAGATGTATCGGGATATGCGCACTATTGTCTGGTAGAGTGGAATGAAGAAAGATGTCACCAGGTATGTCGCTAGATGTTTGATTTGTCAACAAGTGAAGGCTAGTAGACAGAGACCTGCAGGACTTCTACAACCGCTGGACATCCCAGAATGGAAGTGGGAGCACATCACGATGGATTTCGTGTCAGGACTGCCTCGTTCCCAAGGAGGGAAGGATGCCATCTGGGTAATTGTGGACCTCACTTTATCCCTTTCAAAGTTGGTTTATCCACTGAGAAGTTGGCAGCATTGTACATGCGGCATATCTACCGGATTCATGGCGTACCGGTAAGCATTGTTTCTGACCGAGACACTCGTTTTACCTCACATTTTTGGAAGAGCTTGCATGACAGCTTGGGGACACAGTTGAAGTTTAGCACAGCTTATCATCCCCAGACAGATGGACAATCTGAGAGAACAATTCAGACACTTGAAGATATGCTGCGAGCTTGTGTCTTGGAATTTGGAGGATCGTGGGAAGACCATCTGCACTTGGTAGAGTTTTCTTATAATAACAGCTACCAAGCCAGTATTGGTATGATCCCGTTTGAAGCTCTTTATGGACGTCGTTGCCGTACACCATTGGCATGGGACGACGTTGGTGAAAGAGTACTGCTGGGTCCTGAAATGGTGACTGACGCAGCAGAGAAGGTAAAGTTTATCAGAGACAGGCTCAGGATTGCTCAAGACAGACAGAAACACTGGGCAGACAGCAGTCGTCGACCACTGACATTTGAAGAAGGAGATAAGGTCTTTGTGAAGATTTCTCCTACCAGAGGTACTATCAGATTTGGCAGAGCTGGAAAGCTTAGTCCCAGGTACATTGGTCCGTTCGAAGTTCTGAGCCGGATTGGAGAAGTGGCGTATAGGTTAGCTCTACCAGCTAATCTAGAAGGCGTGCACAACGTCTTCCATGTCTCACAGCTCAGAGAGTATGTACCGGATGAGAACCACGTTCTGGACCATTCAGAGTTGGAGATTGGACCGAGTCTCACCATACCAGAAAAGCCAGTGGCGATCTTGGATCGAGGCGAGAAGAAGACCAGAACCTCGGTGACTCCCATAGTTCGAGTGATGTGGAGGCATGATTCCCCAGGCGAATCTACCTGGGAGCGTGAAGATGAGATGCGGGAGAAGTACCCGTATTTGTTCGAGACTTGAGGTATTTTCTCAACCTAACTCTTTAAATTTCGAGGACGAAATTTTCTAAGGAGGGAAGGTTGTGAAACCCATAATTTCTAGTTTGCAATTTTTATTGTATATAAATTTTTGTTAAGTTATCAATTAATTGATAATGTTATTTCTAATCAATTCAGTGTAAAATTATTCTGTTAAAATAATTTAACTGGGATTTTTGTATGGCAACCCAGACCGAACCCAAATTTTTGGACTTAAAACATTTTAAAATAAAATATTAGAATTATGAAATATTAATTATATTTTTCAAACATTATATTTATTGATATTAGGCCAAAAATTCTTTTATAATTAAATAAAATTTTAGGCCATATTTTAAACTTTAGATTTTGGCCCAAACTTACTTATAAAACCATTTGATTTTCTAGGAATAATAAGAGCCCAATAGTTGAGCCCACAATCTTGGTCCATTCCTTATTGGGTCTAATACCCAACAATCTCATACCCGTTAAGTTGTCATTAAGTTGTGAATGAATGAGCCATTCACTCATTTGGTTGTTCTGATGGAAGAAAACTTAAACTTTCTTTACTTTCTCAAACTTTTCATTTCTCAACCGACCAACGTAGCCGACCCCCCATCTTCCGAACGGCCAAACCGCCGCCGGCGCCATCATGGTGGCCGTTGGCCTTCCCAACTCCGGTAACCCCTCTCTTTCACTCTCTATAAAAGCCCTCTACATCTTTCTCCATCTCCACACCATTTCTTTCCTAAATTTTCTGTGAAAAACCCCATTTTCGGCGAGTTTCCCGGCGACCCCAAGTTTCCAGACCCGATCCGAGCTCCCCTCGGTCAGATCGGGCCGCCCCCTTCCCGGCGCCGCTTTCAGTGGCCGACGCCCCGATCCCGCTGACCCGCGCGGCTCTTCCCCGCGTCCCCGTTCACGTCGACGATCCCGCGCCCACGCCCCGCCGCCGTCCCCTGGCCGGCGCCCGACCCCGGCGACTTGCTGCTCCGTTGGCGTTTCTCGGTGCCGCTGTCTGTTTTCGGTTCTGACCCGTTTCTATTTCGAGCTCCAATTTCGGTTTCGGTACACTCTGACTCTATATTCTTTAATTGTCGATGATGAATTCTCTGGTCCGAATCCTGCGGGATCTCGGTTTTTCGACAACGTAAATTCTACGTTGCAATTTCTGTTTTTTTGGAATTTTCGGAGAATCGGGTGTCTGAGAACCTTTTCGAAAGGAACTCTGGAGAATGATTATTTCTCTGGGTTTTCCTATTCGTAGGCTAATTCTCGGAGTTTCCGAAGGAAATTTGGAAATTACCCGTATTCGGATTTTCGGGAAAGATCTGCTGTTTTTTCCATAGTTTGATATTTGGTGGGGTTTATGTTCTGTTGGTTGACGGTTCTCTTTAGCTATGTTGTGTGTTCTGTTGGAATTTTGGAAAGTTGGTTTTTGATAATTGAGTTCGGATTTTTCATAATTAGTTGGCTTGGGAATATATATATATTATGGTGGGTTTCGGGAGTTATTTCTGCAGGTTTACGGAGCATTTCCCAGTTTTTGGGTTATCCCGAAAACAGAGGGAATGCTGCCGAAATTTTCGGGAATTTATTAAATGATTTTCGAAATGATTTTTCGAGTTAAATATTATTTTTATAATATTTTGGGCGACGACCTTAAACGGTCACTGGGCCCCAGTGAAATGCAAACGCACCGGTTCGACCGGACGTTGAGGCAGAGTAGCTGATATGACGACTGGACCAGAGTCTGAGACACCTATTATTTTAAATTTAAATTAGAAATTACTAGTTTTATTAATGTTAATTGTAGGTAATTTTCAAGACTAACCTATCTTTTTCTTATTTCAATTTGCAATAAAATTTGTAAGGGCATAAGCCCAATTCCAGTAAATGTGGTTTTGTAATAAGTAGGAATTAGCATTTTATTTTATTTTCTGGGAATGTGTGATAGCGTAGGAACAATCAAAATATTGTTATGAATTATTAATTAATGATTCACAATTTCTCATTTTAAGAAAATAAATATATTTTATATATATTAAAAATATCAAAGTTTTTCAAATAAATAAATATCATGTTTTATACGTAATTTGATAATTACAAGTTTTCCCGAAAAACCAATGTAAATTGATTTCCTTAATTTCAACGCACTAGTAAACGTTGTGATGTTGTGTTAGCTAATTAACAACTAAAACTGATTAGGAAAAACAATTAGAGATTGTAACTAGATAACTCTGGTGATTGTTTCTGAAACCAGTTCTCCGGAAAATTGTAGGATTTCCAAGGAGTGCGTAAACTACGAATACCGAAGTGCAAGACCTTGACAATTGGAATTTAAGGCAAGTACATTTTATGTAAATTTTACAATCATTTTACAATTGTTTCATTGCAATTTTAAACCACCATTATACACGAACTCCTTCGGGAGCATTGATTGTACTATTGGGGACTGGGGGAGTAGAATAGTGGATATGACCAATTCCAAACTTAGGATAATGACTGTGTTAGCTTTCCCCTCTTCACACGGGGACAAGCCATATCGTATCGCTAGGATACCATTGTAACCCAAACCGGTCATATTCACTATCTATTCACATCACTGTACTGAATTATTTCAAAACTGTTCATCTTTAAATTATTTAAAAGTGCATGTCATAAATTGTATTTTAATTGTTAAAAGTTTGCATGAATTGTACTTTGCTCCCTCCTGACTGGAGATAACATTTTAGGTATTACTGAGGATCTGGAGATAATGATCAGTAGCTACTACGATCCCGATTTGTACCCGGCGGTACTTCCACCAGAGGAGGATGATGTGGCATCGACATAGATGCTACTTAGTTGTGGAGAGTTTTTAGTTGCTGTTTTAATTTCAGTTGTGAACCTTGTATTTGGAACAAATTTTATTATCGTTAGTTAAATGTTGTGGCAACTCTTATATTCAAATCTTGTTGTTGATATGACCTGCACAATGAATTACAGCTTACTGCCGCCGTCTCATCAACGGCGCAGGCTGGGCATGATCCGATTCGACCCAAGTATTTGGGGACCGGGTCGTGACAGTATCACACGATATCATTGAGTATCTTGCGATACTCAAGATAATGGGTAAATCGACAACATGGACCGTAAGATGGACTGGATGTCCACTTTACCTAGGAAGCGTGGTAGGTAATGATAGTGTAGGCTAGTATCCTACTACCCTAGGAAGCCGGGAGTGAAACTCCTAAGGTAAAGGTACTTGGCCTTAGTACTAGAGTAGAAGGGTAAATGGATAAGTAGGGATAATACACAATTCTCAACATATGAGTTAATACTTTAAGATATAGCTAAAATTAGGTTATTATGGTTGGTAATGGTTAGAAATAGTGGACTTGGACTAGTTTTCACCTTGGTTGACCATGGTTGACTATTTTGACCAAAAGTCAACCGAAAGTCAACCGAAGCCTAAAATTGACTAGAACTTGACCAAACTTGACCAAATTTAACCAGTTGACCCAAATTCAACTGTTAGTCAACGTTAGTCAAGTTTGACCTAAAGTTGACCTAGAGTTGACCTAGGGTTGACCAGAGTTGACCAGTTGACCAAAAGTCAAATGTAAGTCAACTGTTGACTTAAATCGACCTAGTTTAATTTTGTTTGACTTGCATTGACCCAGTTTGACTTTGTTAGGCCTAGTATGACTTAGATTGACCCTGTACAATCTAGTTTGACCTTGTTTGACCTAAATTGACTTAGGTTGACGTGTCTTGACCTAGTTTGACTCAGTATGACTTAATTTCACTTCCAAACCATTATATTGATACAGTATTCCATCAATAGGTCCTCGAGGCACTGTTCTTGGACTCAGTCGATCTATCCATCATATTACAGGCGAGTACATTCTCTGACAACTTTTTCAATTTACGATGATTGTTATAATTCATGTAATTAGTGTAGATATGCTTATTCTTGACACATTGGTCACACGGATTGGTATTCATGGATCCCGATATGAGGTTTTATTCCTTGTTATCTTGGTATGTCTTGTGTAAGCCCCCTTATAGTTCTTGTGCAGTATATGGATGCTGATTCTCGAGGAGACTTGCTCCCTTCTCGTAGAATCCTGCGTCATGACATGTCTTGTTTGGATCTACTCTACCAGTCGGGGACGAGAAGTATTAGTGTAGATGTGTGGTCATTATCCACCTTGTTACTCTTGTAGATCTTATGAGTGTTAATCATACACTCCATGCATGATTAACCAGGCCAGTAGACCTTATGCAGACCCAAGCCGGCCATATGTTGAAACTAGTACTCACTCACTTAGATAGATGATTCTTGATTCTTGTACATGCCATGATCAATTTTAATTGCCTTATTCTAGCTCTAGATTTACAGCTTACCTTGCCATGATACTCACATGTACATTCCATGATTCCTTGTATATACTCTCTATTTACAGTCTTATAGCTTTTGTCATATCTTGTGAACTGTTGTTAGTTGATTATACTCGTTCCATCCTGACCGAATATGTTGACAAAATATTACAGATGCTGATGAGGAGGATTACAGTACCTACTACGGTCCAGATGACGTAGTGGGCTTAGACTTGGAGACCTTGGTTCAGCAGGGCTTAGCTCTGTCCGACGAGCCTTTAGCTTAGTTTAGTTAGAGTAGATATTTGGACTGGACCTTGTCTCCAGCTTGCTACTTATGTTATGATATATTATATTTTGGGTTGTATAACCATATTACTCTGTGACTCTTTCTCTCTGTTGAGCTGGATATTGCACTTGTGATTATATCTATCTAGTTTTCGTGCTATGATTCTTCCTTCTAGATTGTGATTGAGTTTATCAGTATTTTATATTATATTCCTCTGTGCGGAGATGACAGGTTATTATATACTATTTGTTGGCTAGTAGACCTACAGCGTTCTATGCTATTTTTACGGTGTAGGCTGGGCGTTGTTACGCACTTGTGCCCCTACCTAGGATGCGGGTCGTGACACATTTTTAGTGGTGGCCCATGCAGGTCGAAAGTCGCAATTAGTGCGATATCGTAGTGGCGATCGACTTAGAGTGCTATTACGAGCCCGCGGTACGTATCTAGGATAGGCTATAGGCTAAGTTACTCAATCACAAAATAGGAAAACTTCCACTTGCTGATCTTTTAACTGTCCTTTTGATATTGATTTTTGCATTCTAATTGTCCTCCTTGATATAATATTTCATGTGCCATATTGATTTCCTTCTTTTATTCTATCTTCAGGATGGTGCAGACCAGGTCCCAGCATCCTGAGTCCGCGGACGTGGAGAGGTCTGCTATGACTCGCGGACCTGATCCAGACACTCCTGTCGCAGTCGGGGTGTCGGCAGCAGCTCTTGGGGGCGCTCCTCCGCCAGTTTCGAGGGCTGACCCCGGGGTTGCTACGACTATTCCAGCTGCAGTACCAATAGTTGATATGGGCGCTCTTTCTCCTCCTGCACATCGAATTCCTCTGCCAGTTGTCGGCGTACTTCCACCTCCACCTTCTCTATCTACAGACGTAGGGCAGATGCTTACTTTTCTCCAACAGATGTTGGAGACTCAGAGAGCCCAGGCTGAGGCTCAGCAGAGGCAGACAGATGCGATGCGTCAGGGCATGGAGGATGCCCATCAGTTGGCCCTTGCAGCCGTGGAGCAGAGGGCTCCACATCATGGGACGCGTACGAGGTACGGAGATATCCAGGACTTCAAGAAGCTCGGGACCCGTGACTTTAGCGGGACCGAGGGTGTGGTCTATGCTGATGATTGGCTCAAGGATATCGAGCGGCAGATGAGGGCCTCCTGCCTCACAGATGACCTGAAGGTCGAGGCGGTAGTTTTACAGTTGCTAGACATTGCACACACCTGGTTCAGGAACGAGCAAGCCCTAGTTGGAGAGGGCCATAATTGGGCAGAGTTCAAGCTTCTCTTCAAGGAGAAGTTCTTTTTCTCTACAGACAAGATCGACCTGGTGCGGCAGTTCCAGGATCTGCAGCAGGACAGTTTATCTGTGGAGGAGTACGCTGCAGAGTTCGGCCGTCTGAGCCGATACGCGGAGTATATAGTTCGAGACCCGGAGATCAGGGCGAGTCGTTTCAGGGAGGGGCTGACCTGGGATATCAAGATCCTCATTCCCTCCTTTTATGAGACTTATACCCAGATCTATGCGGAGGCCCGCAAGGTAGAGCGGGGGTGGGGCTTGAAGCCCAAGAGGGATCACGATCTTTTCTCGGGGGCTACTAGCAGCGTAGGGGCTGCTAAGCGCCCTCAGCTTCAGCATCGTTCTTTCCAGCATCACCAGCCGCAGGTTCAGGCCAGAGCACTGGTTCAGCAGGTGCAGCACACTCAGCCGAGGCAGGCACAACATGAGGCTCCTTGCCACTTCTACAAGAAGCCTGGTCACGTCTGAAAGGTTTGTCGGACGAGGCTGGGTGTGTGCCTCTATTGCGGTGACGCCGGACATCAGTTGATAGACTGTCCTGCGAACCCTCGCAGGGTAGCCCGTGGAGCAGTAGCAGCTCAGAGGGTACCGACGAGAGTAACTGTAGTGCAGCCGAGGGGTCCACTTCCGACCCAGCAGCAGCGATTTGTATAGCACCACCAGCAGCGGGGTGTTCAGGGCAGGGCTTTTGCTCTTGCAGCCGAGGAGATCGAGCCAGTCGCAGATGTTGTTGCAGGTTCGGTTCTTCTTGATTCTTTTTCTGCCTTAGTATTGTTTGATTCAGGTGCTACGCACAGTTTTGTGTCCGTTTCTTTTACACTTAGGCACAACATTATTGCTGAATATCTGGGTAGGACTTGCAAGATTATGACCGGGGGAGGTATTATCCTAGTTAATAATATTTGCAAGGGGCAGAGAGTCACTCTGGGAGGCCGGGATTTGAGCACGTGCTTGCTTGTAATGCCACTTCCGAGCTACGATGTGGTACTCGGGATGGACTGGTTGAGCAGGCACCATGCTAGCATAGATTGTAGAGTAGACAGAGTATTGTTTAGTCCGCCAGGAGAGCCAGAGTTTCAGTTTGTTGAAGGAGCAGCGGAGCCAGGAGATGGTTTCTGTGGAGCCTTGTTAGCGGGGCAGGAGTTGCCGCATCCATTTATTGTAGATTTCTTGGATGTCTTTCCTGAGGAATTGCCGGGGATGTCGCCGGACAGAGATGTTGAGTTCACGATAGACTTGATGCCGGGCGCTGAGCCTATTTCTCAGTATGTCTATCGGGTCAACAACAGCGAGTTGGCGGAGTTGAAGAAGCAAGTTGACGAGCTGCAGGACAAGGGCTTTATCAGATCCAGTTCTTCGTCTTGGGGAGCGCCAGTCCTATTTTTTCCAAAGAAGGACGGTACGATACAGATGTTTATCGACTACCGAGAGCTTAACAACCTCACTATCAAGAACAGGTATCCTTTGCCAAGGATTGATGATTTGTTTGATCAGTTGAGCGGCGCGAGGGTGTTCTCGAAGATAGACTTGCGGTCGGGGTACCATCAGCTGAGGGTGAAGGGGGATGACATTCCGAAGACTGCTTTTCGTACCCGCTATGGCCAGTATGAGTTTACCGTTATGCCGTTTGGGTTGACTAATGCCCCGACGGTATTCATGAACTTGATGAATAAGGTATTCCATCCATACCTTGACAAGTTTGTGGTGGTCTTCATTGATGACATTCTCATCTATTCGAAGACGCCTGAGGAGCACGAGGAGCATCTGCGGGTTGTGCTGGAGACTTTGAGGAGGGAGCAACTGTATGGGAAGCTGTCGAAGTGCGAGTTCTTCTTGGACCGAGTGGAGTTCCTGGGCCATGTTGTATCCCGTGATGGGATTTCAGTGGATCAGAGGAAGATTGAGGCGGTGTAGTCTTGGTCGACACCCAGTTCAGTTGCCGAGATTCGAAGCTTTCTGGGTTTGGCAGGCTACTATAGGAAGTTCGTGCAAGACTTCTCTCGAATAGCAGAGCCGATGACTAGACTCACCAGGAAGGACGTGGAGTTCGTCTGGACTGATGAGTGTCAGGCTGCTTTCGAGGAGCTGAAGAAGAGGTTGACATCGACTCCTATTTTGACATTGCCATCTGGGTCCGGAGGATTCACGATCTACAGTGATGCTTCGGGGAAGGGTCTGGTTTGCGTTCTTCAGTAGCATGGGAAGGTAATTGCGTATGCATCTAGGCAATTACGGCCACATGTGAAGAACTACCCGACACATGATTTGGAGTTGGCAGCAGTCATATTTGCCTTGAAGCTGTAGAAATACTATTTATACGAAGAGCGTGTGGAGATCTTCACGAACCACAGGAGCTTGAAGTACGTGTTTACCCAGAAGGAGCTGAATATGAGGCAGAGGCGATGGTTATAGCTGATGAAGGATTTTGATATATCCTTACAGTACCATCCGAGGAAGGCCAACGTGGTTACAGATGCTTTAAGCAGGTATCCCGTGGCCATGTGTTTGACGATGGATCGTCACTTTCTGGCAGATCTGGAGAGCTTGGGCATAGAGGTGATAGTTCCTGGGTTTGAGGAGCAGATGTGGGGTCTTCAGGTGCAGTCAGAGCTGATGGACAGAGTCAGTGCAGCTCAGTTTGAGGATGAGGCTCTGAGGGTCATCAGGGAGCAGGTCCGGACAGGACTGTTGGATGAGTTCTCTATAGCGGGAGATGGGTCGTTGAGGCATGGTACCAGATTGTGCGTGTCGAGCGGAGGACTTCGGAAGGAGGTTCTTCAGGAGATGCATCATTCTCAGTACTTTATGCATCTTGGAGCCAACAAGATGTATAGAGACTTGAGACAGCATGTTTGGTGGTATGACATGAAACGCGAGGTGGCTCAGTTCGTTTCTAGATGCTTGGTGTGCCAGCAGGTGAAAGCCGGGAGGCAGAGACCCGGTGGATTGCTCCAGCCACTACCCATTCCTGAGTGGAAGTGGAAGCATATCACTATGGACTTTGTGTCTGGACTTTCGCATTCTCCAGGAGGGAAGGATGCGATTTGGGTCATTGTTGATCGATTGACCAAATCGGCCCACTTTTTGCCTTTCAAGGTGGGTTTGTCTACGGAGAGGCTGGCCGAGATGTACGTGCGGCAGATAGTCCGATTGCACGGGGTTCCAGTGAGTATAGTCTCAGATCGAGACAGCCTATTCACTTCCCACTTCTGAAGGAGTTTGCAGCTTAGCTTGGGCACATCGCTCAAGTTCAGTACCGCATACCACCCCCAGACAGACGGGCAGTCGGAGAGGACGATTCAGACCCTCGAGGATATGCTTCGTACCTGTATCTTGGACTTCGGGGGATCTTGGGAGGACCACCTTCACTTGTTGGAGTTTGCTTACAACAACAGCTACCAAGCCAGTATAGAGATGTCACCTTTCGAGGCTCTATACGGACGGAGGTGCCGTACTCCCTTGTCTTGGAATGATGTCTTCGAGAGGGTTTTGCTTGGCCCTAAGATGGCAGTGGATGCTGCGGAGAATGTCTGGGTTATCAGAGATAGACTTCGGGTGGCGCAGGACAGGCAACGGCATTGGGCCGATATGTCACGCCCCAGAACCAGAATACTGGAGAGCGGGGGCAGACATAGCCAGCTACGTATATGAAATGGAATCCATCTCGCTATACGGTCACGGCTGTCTAGATACATGAGGGTTTATCTACAAGCCAACAGTCTCTTAAGGTCATGAACAAGCCTAGTGTCTCAATCACAAGCAAGTAAGTAAAAGTCACAAGATGTATGATCATTAAATATACAATAGTAAGGCGTCCCAAACATTACATATTCAGTTGATCATGAAGCTAGTCGTTACAAAATGTCAGGACTAGCAAGAGTTTAGTCATACATGATCAACCCTAGGATCTGTTAATCATGTTACAGCCCGTAGGCAGACAGTAAGTAAGTACAATCGAGCTAAACAGGTGCTCGTCGGCTAAACGCCTCAAAAGAATATTTTTTACAATAGAGTGGAAGAGCCAAAAATAACCCACTCGTTGTCAGGGTTCCGTCTAGTGGCCACCATCTGGCTGGAAGGTCGGTAGATCCTCTGGAGCTGCTCCGAAATCTGGCCACACAAAACCAGCTGGGTCAGACCCCAGAAAGAGCAAGTGCCACAAAGGAGGCTTCACTTAAGAACTAAAACCAGCAATCAGCACAAGATATAAATAAAAGTAAGAACTGGAAATAAAGAAAATACACCAGGATGATATACGACGAGATAACCATGGAACTATTCAGATAACCAGGTTACAACCCGTAAACCAAACAAGGACCGGGGTTGTAACCCTTCGTCTGAACAGAACTTGGAATTCTCACCATTTATCGGTAAAATAAATACAAGCATTCTGGTCATTCAATAATCTGGAACATGATCAGGGCAAGACTAGACTGGTTAGACTCCGTCCAATCACTTCACGACCAAGCAAGAATTACGGCTTGATACTTTAACTAACTAGGGTTGTCATAAGCCTAATTACTAACAAGATGCAGTAAGATTATTTCACAGCCACAAGCCCTGCAGACCATCCAGGTTACCCGAGTTAAAAGATTAGAGTTGAATTCAGGTGGGTACATCGTCCAGGAAACAAATGTACCCTTAGGTAGCTTGAAGGGTGCAACACATGACAGTGTGCTAGAAATGTGCCTTACTCGACGGCAGGCTACAGATCCCAAGGCGTGCCCAGGTAACGGGATTGCCTGTAGCTGGGAAATCTCGTCATGACTAATGTATTAATCTAGTTATTAGCCTTAGTCCATTTTAGTAGGTACTCCTGATCGTGGTACTCAGGAGTCCCTGTCCTAGACATGATGCAAGACATGACTGGTTTATTTATACAACCACAATCGCCCACGGTGTCCAGATTAATTATACAGGTCATGTCATGTCAGGTAGCCGTCGCAACAGCTATTCGAGATAATCATGTCAGGTTATCATGCCAAGTGTACTTGTCAGGAGTGCGCCACGACGGGCCACTATCAGGTCATGTCAGGTTATTATGTCAGGAGTGCACCACTACGGGTCACTATCACGTCATGCTCAATTATCAATTCCAAACATATCAAGTAAATTCGTGATTATCAAGTTCAGGACAAAAGGCGTAAGGATATAAAATGGACGTTAAATATCTAATAAAATATC
Source organism: Iris pallida (assembly GCA_029216955.1). NCBI lineage: Eukaryota > Viridiplantae > Streptophyta > Magnoliopsida > Asparagales > Iridaceae > Iris > Iris pallida. The sequence continues at coordinate 43,330 of JANAVB010034635.1, read as the reverse complement.
AATATACAGGGCTATAGAAGATCCAGGGTAAGTAGGGTCAGGTCCAGTTGCGCCTAAACATCAGGTTGCGCCTGAGTCAGACTGCGCTCAAGTCAGGCTGCGCTCAAGTCAGGCTACGCTCAAGTCAGGCTACGCTCAAGTCAGGCTACGCTCAAGTCAGGCTACACTCAAGTCAGGCTACGCTCAAGTCAGGCTACGCTCAAGTCAGACGTCTCCAAGAGGCAGCATATGGACTCCATACGACTCCTCTTCAAGGCAGCGTATGAGGTCTATACGACTCCTTGTCAAGGCAGCATATGCAAGACATACGCCTCCAAAAGGCTGCGTATGGACTCCATACGACTCCTCTTCAAGGCAGCATATGTGGTCCATACGACTCCTTGTCAAGGCAGCGTATGAGGTCCATACGACTCCTTGTCAAGGCAGCGTATGCAAGACATACGCTTCCAAAAGGCAGCGTATGAACTCCATAGACTCCTCTTCAAGGCAGCGTATGTGGTCCATACGACTCCTTGTCAAGGCAGCGTATGAGGTCCATACGACTCCTTGTCAAGGCAGCGTATGCAAGACATACGCTTCCAAAAGGCAGCGTATGCATCAGACTGTGCTGCGCTATAGAGCGCGCACAACTCAGTGGCACAAGCTAAAAAGCTCGCGCACACTGCTCACTGTCTTCTCCAAATCAGCAAGAACTCCATGGTTGAACCCAAAGCTTTAAAAGTCCATAAGTTGGTCAAAATAAGTCCAAATCCAACTTTTCAAAGGTCAAAATTGGGTAAAAAAAAATTCTCTACAACATGGAACCATCAAAACTTGAAAACAAAGAAGTTTGATAGATCAAAACCACCAAAATCTGAAAATAACTAATTTCTAGATCTACAAAAATTAAAGCCTCAAAATGGAAAATGACAAGTTCTAATGTGTCTTAGAAACATGAGGAGAAGCTAATGGAATAATAAAAATGGGTTCTCTTATGGAAGCAAGTTGCACTTGTCTAGACCTCTCTCTCCCTCTCTTTGGTAGGTAAGGAAGTAAATGGAAGAAGAAGAAGAGATTAATGAAGAGAGAGAAGAAGAATAGGTAATAAATATGAGTGGTGGTGGTAGGTAGGGGGTTCACCCCTTGGTTCATGATGAACCAAGAGCAATCCCAAACCGAACCAAGCCAACCCAAACCAAGAATAAACCAAGCCCAGGGAGGAAATTATACAAGGAAATCATGCAATACAAGAATAAATACGTATACGTATTTCAGAAATACGTAATACGAACCACAGGCATTACAACTCTACCCACCTTAAAAGAATTCCGTCATCGAAATTTAATCAAGAGGCAAGAGGAGCAATGACAAGCTACATTAATCACATGCAAGCTATAACTAGGCAGACAATCACTCATTCAAGCAAGGAATCGAAGGCATGAGGCATAAGAAAGACATTATACCTCACGAGTCAAACAAGTCGGGATATCGCGATCGGATATCATCCTCACGCTCCCACGTTGACTCCCCCAAAGAGTGATGACCCCAAACAATTCAGACTAACTTGATAGTCTTGTTCTTGAGGATCTTCTCTCTCCGGTCCAATATAGACACGGGCCTCTCCTCATACGAAAGGTTGGTACCAACAACCAATTTCGAATGATCCAGGATGTGGCTCGGGTCCGGGATATACCGTCGTAATTGGGATACATGGAACACGTCATGCACCTCGCTTAGCGACGGTAGAAGAGTGAGACGATAGGATACATCTCCTACTCGCTCCAGAATGTCAAACGGTCCTATATACCTAGGACTAAGCTTGTCCCGTACGCCGAAACGAATGACGCCACGGTTAGGTGAAATCCTCAGGAATACATAATCGCCGACCGAAAACTCGAGAGGGCGCCGATGAGAATCGGCCCAATGGCGCTGGCGATCTTGGGCAACTCGAAGATGATCTCTGACTCGCCTGACCACTTCAACTGTCTGGGCAATCATTTCTGGACCGAGCATCTGTCTCTCTCCAACATCATCCCAGGCTAGCGGGGATCTGTACTTCCTACCATATAGTGCCTCGAACGGTGCCATCTGGATACTGGCCTGGAAACTATTATTGTACGAGAATTTCACCAGGTACAAGTGATCTTCCCATGAACCACCGAAGTCAAGTGTGTAAGACCGCAACATGTCTTCAAGAGTCTGGATCGTGAGCTCCGACTGGCCATCTGTCTGCGGGTGATATGCTGAACTAAACTGGAGATGAGTTCCCAAACTCTCTTGCAAGCTACGCCAAAAGTGCAACGTAAATCTTGAATCTCGGTCCAAGGTGATACTGACTGGCACACCGTGCAATCTGACAATCTGCCTGAGGTACATCTCTGCTAACTGAGCCGTCGACTGACCAACTCTGAATAGAAGAAAGTGAGCCACTTTCGTGAGCCTGTCAACTATAACCCAGATAGCATCTTTACCAGCTGGGGATCTAGGTAGTCCAGTCACAAAATCTATGGTAACATGCTCCCACTTCCATTCTGGAATCGGTAAGGGCTGAAGAAGTCCAGCCGGTCTCTGATGTTCGGCTTTAACTTGTTGGCAAACCAAACACCGAAAGACAAACCGAGTTATCTCCTGCTTCATGCCATTCCACCAAAAATGCTGCCGGATATCACGGTACATCTTCGTACTGCCGGGATGGATGGAATACTGCGAACTGTGCACTTCTGACATGATCTCCTGCCGGATATCTCCGCTGGGTACACAAAGACGCTTACCATGTCGAAGTGTACCATCCTCATGAATGCATAACTCTGGTCTTCGTCCTGCCTCATACTCTGCTCTGAGTCGCTGAAGCTTGGAATCTGCCGACTGCGCCATCCGGATCCTCTCGACTATAGTGGACTGAACTTGCATACTGGCCATCAAGGCCACACTGGAAGGGAGAACAACTTCAATATCCATCTTCTGAAGATCTACTAACAGCTCTGGTTGCGCTGTTAGAAAATAAACTCCCGCTCTCCCGCTCAATGCATCCGCAACAACATTGGCCTTTCCAGGATGATACTGCAGGTTGACATCATAATCCACAAGAAGCTCCAGCCACCTTCTCTGACGCATGTTAAGATCCTTCTGGGTGAAAACATACTTCAGGCTCTTGTGGTCGGTGAAAATCTCCACCCTGTCTCCATAACAGTAGTGCCTTCATAACTTAAGTGCAAACACCACTGCTGCCAGCTCCAATTCATGGGTTGGGTAATTCCTCTCACGATCACGAAGTTGTCGTGACGCATAAGCTATTACCTTCCCATGCTGCATCAGAACACATCCTAAACCTCTGCCTGAAGTATCACAGTACACTGAGAATCCTCCGGTCCCATCTGGAAGCGTGAGAATAGGAGCTGTTATCAGGCCTCGCTTTAACTGCTCAAAAGAACTCTGACACTCTGCTGTCCAAGCAAACTGCGCATCCTTGCGGGTCAACTGCGTCAATGGCACTGAAATTCGAGCAAAATCCGAAACAAACTGCCGGTAGTAGCCGGCCAATCCAAGAAAACTACGAACCTCTGTAACTGTGCTGGGCACTGGCCATGACTCAATAGCCACAGTCTTCTGGAGATCCACTTCTACTCCTCCTCGAGTGATGATATGACCCAAGTACGAAATACGATCGAGCCAGAACTCGTATTTACTGAACTTGGCATATAATTGGTGCTCTCTGAGGATCTAAAGAACTATACGGAGATGCTGCTCATGCTCCGCCTCACTCTTGCTATAGACCAGAATGTCATCCAAGAACACAATCACAAACTGATCCAAGTAAGGCATGATGATGCGATTCATGAGGTCCATGAATACTGCCGGCGCATTGGTTGCTCCAAAAGACATAACAAGAAATTTCCAATGCCCATATCTCGATCTAAAAGCTGTCTTCGGGATGTCCTGTTCTCTGACTCTGATCTGATGATAACCTGAGCACAAATCAATCTTCGAGAATACTGAAGCCCCCTTGAGTTGATCAAACAAGTCATCTATCCTCGAAAGAGGGTATCTGTTCTTGATTGTCACTGAGTTCAAGGTACGATAATCAACACATAACTTGGACGTACCATCCTTCTTTCTCATAAGAAGCATCGGGGCTCCCCAAGGCGATCCACTAGCACGAATGAATCCCTTGGTTCTGAGTTCTTCAATCATCTTGTACAATATCTCCAACTCTGACGGCGCTATCCTGTAGACTCTCTCTGACACTGGGGCTGTCCCGGGAAACAAGTCTATAGTGAACTCGATCTCCCGCTCCGGAGGCATACCTGGAAGTTCTTCTGGGAAAACATCTGGAAACTCCTCGACTATCCTGGACAACTGAACTGCTGCTACTGCCATCCGTAATACTGGAGGAGATGACTCAACTTTGCCTCGGAAGAAAGAAAACTCCGGCTCGCCTGGAATGCTAAAAACAACCCTGCCAATGTGGCAGTCTATCCTAGCATACTGGTTCCTCAACCAATCCATCCCTAGGACCACATCATAATCGGCCATCGGGAACTCTATCAATCTAGCGGAGAATTCTCTACCGCTAACTACGATCCGACACGAGGAAAACACTCTATCTACTCCCACAAGTCCGTTACCAGTAAGTATATTAAGCCTTACTGATAATGACTCGGGCTCCAATCCTACCCGTGTCGCGAATCGTGTAGACATAAATGAATGCGATGCACCAGAATCAAATAAAGCTGAAGCTGGAAAGGAGTTGACGAGAATCGTACCTGCCACTACCTCTCCTGGTGCCAATCCTTCCTCCACGGTCATCACCATAGCATGACCATGCCCTCGGGGTGCTGGTCCCCTCTGCTGAAATCCTCGCTGCCTGCTCTGACTCTGGGCTTGGACTTGTGCATACTGCTGGGGGTTCTGCTGCTGGAACACTTGGGTCTGAGGCGGCAAGGGCCTCGGCAATGGATACTGCTGCTGCTGGACCGGAACTGGTCCTCTCACCGAAGAGCTAGAAAGGTTGGACGATGATGAACCACCCCTATTCGGGCAAGATCCAACCCTATGGTCTGGTGCTCCACAAGCCAGACACAATCCCTGTGCCCTGCGATATTCTGCCACCACATGGCCTGGCTTCCCACAATGAGAACAACCCACTGCGGAAGATTGTTTCTGCTTCTGCTGCTGAGGGTGCGTCGGAGTTGAATGCTGAACCGACGTTACTGAGGCCGCTCGCCTCGAAGCTCCAATAGTCAAAGCCCTGGTTGCCGGGGCCGGTGCTGAAGACTGATTCATCTGGCCGTGAGATCTCTTCCGACCTCCGGCCCTATCTACAATCCTCTGGGAGGTATACTCATGCCTCCGGGCTGCTCTCAAGACTGCATCAAAAATCTGATGCTCAAACTGCTCAACTTCCAACAAGATCTCCAGATGAAGTCCCTGCTGGAACCGCTGGGCTCTATCATACTCGGTTGCCACCAAAGTGGGAGCAAACCGACTGAGTCTGGAAAACTCGGCCGCATATCTGTCGACCGTCCTGTCTTCTTGCTTCAGATTGGTAAACCTTGTCTGCTGATCATACCGAGCCATGGCATCGAAATACTTGGTCTGGAATCTCTCTCTGAATACTGCCCAAGCAATGAGTGCTGCTAATCCAACGGCCTGCGCTGTCTACCAGCTGCGGGCAAGATCTAACAACTGCAGGCGCACAACGGCCACCTTCTCGTTCTCTGGGGTCCTGGCTGCTTCTAGAATCACCTCTGTGTCCTGAAGCCATGCATCTGTCGCGATAGCATCTTCACTACCGTCGAAGAATGGAGGGTTTAAGCAGGGGCAGACATAGCCAGCTACGTATATGAAATGGAATCCATCTCGCTATACGGTCACGGCTGTCTAGATACATGAGGGTTTATCTACAAGCCAACAGTCTCTTAAGGTCATGAACAAGCCTAGTGTCTCAATCACAAGCAAGTAAGTAAAAGTCACAAGATATATGATCATTAAATATACAATAGTAAGGCGTCCCAAACATTACATATTCAGTTGATCATGAAGCTAGTCGTTACAAAATGTCAGGACTAGCAAGAGTTTAGTCATATATGATCAACCCTAGGATCTGTTAATCATGTTACAGCCCGTAGGCAGACAGTAAGTAAGTGCAATCGAGCTAAACAGGTGCTCGTCGGCTAAACGCCTCAAAAGAATATTTTTTACAATAGAGTGGAAGAGCCAAAAATAACCCACTCGTTGCCAGGGTTCCGTCTAGTGGCCACCATCTGGCTGGAAGGTCGGTAGATCCTCTGGAGCTGCTCCAAAATCTGGCCACACAAAATCAACTGGGTCAGACCCCAGAAAGAGCAAGTGTCACAAAGGAGGCTTCACTTAAGAACTAAAACCAGCAATCAGCACAAGATATAAATAAAAGTAAGAACTGAAAATAAAGAAAATACACCAGGATGATATACGACGAGATAACCATGGAACTATTCAGATAACCAGGTTACAACCCGTAAACCAAACAAGGACCAGGGTTGTAACCCTTCGTCTGAACAGAACTTGGAATTCTCACCATTTATCGGTAAAATAAATACAAGCATTCTGGTCATTCAATAATCTGGAATAGGATCAGGGCAAGACTAGACTGGTTAGACTCCGTCCAATCACTTCACGGCCAAGCAAGAATTACGGCTTGATACTTTAACTAACTAGGGTTGCCACAAGCCTAATTACTAACAAGATGCAGTAAGATTATTCCACAGCCACAAGCCCTGCAGACCATCCAGGTTACCCGGGTTAAAAGATTAGAGTTGAATTCAGGTGGGTACATCGTCCAGAAAACGAATGTACCTTTAGGTAGCTTGAAGGGTGCAACACATGACAGTGTGCTGGAAATATGCCCTACTCGACGGCAGGCTACAGATCCCAAGGCGTGCCCAGGTAACGGGATTGCCTGTAGCTGGAAAATCTCGTCATGACTAATGTATTAATCTAGTTATTAGCTTTAGTCCATTTTAGTAGGTACTCCTGACCGTGATACTCAGGAGTCTCTGTCCTAGACATGATGCAAGACAGGACTGGTTTATTTATACAAACACAATCGCCCACGGTGTTCAGATTAATTATACAGGTCATATCATGTCAGGTAGCCGTCGCAACAGCTATTCGAGATAATCATGTCAGTTTATCATACCAAGTGTACTTGTCAGGAGTGTGCCACGACGGGCCACTATCAGGTCATGTCAGGTTATTATGTCAGGAGTGTACCACTACGGGTTACTATAACGTCATGCTCAATTATCAATTCCAAATATATCAAGTAAATTCGTGATTATCAAGTTCAGGACAAAAGGCGTAAGGATATAAAATAAACGTTAAATATCTAATAAAATATCAATATACAGGGCTATAGAAGATCCAGGGTAAGTAGGGTCAGGTCCAGTTGCGCCTAAACATCAGGTTGCGCCTGAGTCAGACTGCGCTCAAGTCAGGCTGTGCTCAAGTCAGGCTACGCTCAAGTCAGGCTACGCTAAAGTCAGGCTACGCTCAAGTCAGGCTACGCTCAAGTCAGGCTTCGCTCAAGTCAGACGTCTCCAAGAGGCAGCGCATGGACTCCATACGACTCCTCTTCAAGGCAGCGTATGAGGTCCATACGACTCCTTGTCAAGGCAGCGTATGTAAGACATACGTCTCCAAAAGACAGTGTATGAACTCCATACGACTCCTCTTCAAGGCAGCGTATGTGGTCCATACGACTCCTTGTCAAGACAGCGTATGAGGTCCATACGACTCCTTGTCAAGGCAGCGTATGCAAGACATACGCTTCCAAAAGGCAGCGTATGAACTCCATATGACTCCTCTTCAAGGCAGCGTCTGTGGTCCATACGACTCCTTGTCAAGGCAGCGTATGAGGTCCATACGACTCCTTGTCAAGGCAGCGTATGCAAGACATACGCTTCCAAAAGGCAGCGTATGTGTCAGACTGTGCTATGCTAAAGAGCGCGCGCAACTCAGTGGCGCAAGCTAAAAAGCTCGTGCACACTGCTCACTGTCTTCTCTAAATCAGCAAGAACTCCATGGTTGAACCCAAAGCTTCAAAAGTCCATAACTTGGTCAAAATAAGTTCAAATCCAACTTTTCAAAGGTCAAAATTGGGTAGAATAAAATTCTCTACAACATGGAACCATCAAAACTTAAAAACAAAGAAGTTTGATAGATCAAAACCACCAAAATTTGAAAATAACTAATTTCTAGATCTATAAAAATTAAAGCCTTAGAATGGAAAATGACAAGTTCTAATGTGTCTTAGAAACATGAGGAGAAGCTAATAGAACAATAAAAATGGGTTCTCTTGTGGAAGCAAGTTGCACTTGCCTAGACCTCTCTCTCCCTCTCTTTGGTAGGTAAGGAAGTAAATGGAAGAAGAAGAAGAGATTAATGAAGAGAGAGAAGAAGAATATGTAATAAATATGAGTGGTGGTGGTAGATAGGGGGTTCACCCCTTGGTTCATGATGAACCAAGAGCAATCCCAAACCAAACCAAGCCAACGCAAACCAAGAATAAACCAAGCCCAGGGAGGAAATTAAGCAAGGAAATCATGCAATACAAGAATAAATACGTACACGTATTCCAGAAATACGTAATACGAACCACATGCATTACACGATAGCCACCGGAGGCCGTTGGAGTTTGAGGTATAGTTTAGATTTTCTAGTATTGAGTCTGATTGTGATTGTTTTAGATCAAGCTTTAAGTCTTATATTTTTGTTCTAGGTTGGTGATCTTGTGTTTCTGCGGATTTCTCCGACGCGTGACACGATTCGTTTTGGTGGCGGCGGGAAGCTTAGTCCACGATACATCAGACCTTTCCGTATCTTGGGCAGGATCGGTACAGTGGATTACCGACTGGAGTTACCGCCCGCAATAGAGGGAGTGTACAATGTGTTCCACGTGTCGCAGCTGAGACGGTACGTGGCAGATCCCAGTCACATCTTGGACCACTCCGAGATCGAAGTGGGATCGACTCTCAGCTATCCAGAGAAGTCGGTTGAGATCTTGGACCGAAGAGAGAAGGTGCTCCGGAACCAGGTCATACCCTTGGTTCGTATTGCATGGAGGCACCACTCTCCAGGTGAGTCTACCTGGAAGAGAGAGGATGACATGCGAGAGCGTTTTCCCTATCTCTTCGAGCATTGAGGTAAATTTTTTTTTTCTGCCATTGTTCTATTTAAGTTGCTGTGTTAGTTTCGCCTTCAATTTCGAGGACGAATTTTTTTTAAGTTGGGTAGACTTGTCACTCCTACTTTTCACAAATAGGGGTAAAATAGTCATTTTTTTATTTTTGGTAATTTTAGAAATTTTTATTTAATTTTATTGTAATTTGGGGATTTTTAGAGTCGGATTCGAATTTCAGCTCATTCCGACTTGTATCGGGGACCCGGGGTAGCTTAAACTCTGATCGGGACCCAATTTTAAGTTAGACAAGGCCCATAAAATCCCACAAATTAGTCTGGTACCTTTAGACATTTCTTCCATGACTTAATCGGTCAATTTGTAGATTTTAACTTGGCCGTTCCAACCCCGAAAATTTCTTAAGTCAAATTTTGGCCTAAAGGAGGCTTGGAGGGCATTTTGGACATTAGCCAAATGCCCCCAAACCCCCTTACATGGCCGGCCACCATGGGAGGACTATCCCTCTTCATTCAACTCATCTCCACTCTCAAGTTCTTCCCTAATTTTGAGTTTCCACCAAAACCTAAACCTAGATTTGAGATTTGATCTCTTAATCTTCCATTTTCTCCCAAATTTCTTTCGTAGATCCTTTCTATATCATCAAGGGAGGGAGCTACCAAAGTTTGGGAGAAAAGTGCAAGGTGGAAGTGTCCATTCTTCAAGAATCTTCGTATCGGAGAGAGTTTCATTAGGATTCACTCCTAATTGGTAATTACCTATTCTCTAAATCTATTTCCCATGAATTTTACTTGGTTTTGGAACCCATAGGAATTACCCATGGTTGTGTCCCTTTATGTAGAGATTAGAGGCCTATGGGAGACTCCTAAGAGGACTAGGATTAGTGTTTGTGTCCATGTGTACTTGTGTTTGTGTGTCTATATATATAAATATATATGAATATATGTATATGTGTATATGTATCTATATTTATATGTGAGTGTATCCATGTGTGTGCGTGTCCATATATATGTAGATGTATATATTCATGTGTGAGTGTGTGTGTCTATATATATATATATATATATATATATATATATATATATATATATATATATATATATATATATATATATATATATGTGTGAATGTGTGTGTATATATATATATATATATATATATATATATATATATATATATATATATATATATATATATATATATATATATATATATATATATATAAATAAATATACACACACATTCACACATATATATATATATATATATATATATTTATATATATATATATATATATATATATATATATATATATATATATATATATATATATATGTGAATGTGTGTATATTTATATTTATATATATATATATATATATATATATATATATATATATATATATATATATATATATATATATACACACACATACATATATATATATATATATATATATATATATATATATATATATATATATATATATATATATATATATGTATGTGTGTGTATATATATATATATATATATATATATATATGTATGTGTGTGTATATATATATATATATATATATATATATATATATATATATATATATATATATATATATGTATGTGTGTGTATATATATATATATATATATATATATATATATATATATATATATATATATATATATATATATATATATATATATATATATATATATATAGATGTGTATGTGTGAATGTGTGTCTATATATATAGATATGGATGTGTGTGAGATTAGAGAGGAGAGAATTAGAAGGAATTTAGAGATGAGAGGGTGAAATTGAGGTGAAAATTGAGAGAATGATAGAAGAGATTAGAGAGGGAGAAGGAAGAGCAGTAGCAGCAGCTATAGGGGGTTTTGGGTTGCTGTCCCCCCCCAAACAGCAGCCATAGTAGCAGCAGTAGCAGCAACTATAGCAGCAGCAACAGCAAGCTTTAGCAGCAGCAATAGCAACAGCAAAGACAGCCATAACACCCCCCTTTAGCCCTTTAAAACCCCACAAACACCCCTATATAAATACCTGTATATAAACCTATATATACTCATATATATACCATATATAAACCTATATATCCTCCTAAATAAACCCTCACTAGTCCTATGTGAGTGGTTATGTAGAGTGAGTTTTTGAGAGAGTTTGTGGGTGATTTAGAATCTAGTTAGAGGGTGATTTTGAGTTCCGAGTGTCGGAACGCGTCCAAATTTGAATGAGACTTAGCTAATGTAAATTAGTTTTTGTGGGTAGGCTCCTAAGTTAAAATCGGAGTTTCGAATGGGATTAGGAGGATGGTATCACACGATATCATTGAGTATCTTGCGATACTCAAGATAATGGGTAAATCGACAACATGGACCGTAAGATGGACTAGATGTCCACTTTACCTAGGAAGCGTGGTAGGTAATGATAGTGTAGGCTAGTATCCTAGTACCCTAGGAAGCTGGGAGTGAAACTCCTAAGGTAAATCTACTTGGCCTTAGTACTAGAGTAGAAGGGTAAATGGATAAGTAGGGATAATACCCAATTCTCAACATATGAGTTAATACTTTAAGATATAGCTAAAATTAGGTTATTATGGTTGGTAATGGTTAGAAATAGTGGACTTGGACTAATTTTGACCTTGGTTGACCACGGTTGACTATTTTGACCAAAAGTCAATCGAAAGTCAACCGAAGCCTAAAATTGACTAGAACTTGACCAAACTTGACCAAATTTGACCAGTTGACCCAAAGTCAACTGTTAGTCAACGTTAGTCAAGTTTGACCTAAAGTTGACCTAGAGTTGACCTAGGGTTGACCATAGTTGACCAGTTGACCAAAAGTCAACTGTAAGTCAACTGTTGACTTAAATCGACCTAGTTTAATTTTGTTTGACTTGTATTGACCCAGTTTGACTTTGTTAGGCCTAGTATGACTTAGATTGACCCTGTACAATCTAGTTTGACCTTGTTTGACCTAGATTAACTTAGGTTGACGTGTCTTGACCTAATTTGACTCAGTATGACTTAATTTTACTTCCAAACCATTATATTGATACAGTATTCCATCTATAGGTCCTCGAGGTACTGTTCTTGGACTTAGTCGATCTATCTATCACATTACAGACGAGTACATTCTCTGACAACTTTTTCAATTTACGATGATTGTTATAATTCATGTAATTAGTGTAGATATGCTTGTTCTTGACACATTGGTCACACAGATTGGTATTCATGGATCCCGACATGAGGTGTTATTCCTTGTTATCTGGGTATGTCTTGTGCAAGCCCCCTTGTAGTTCTTGTGCAATATATGGACGCTGATTCTCGAGGAGACTTGCTCCCTTCTCGTAGAATCCTGCATCGTGACGTGTCTTATTTGGATCCACTCTACCAGTCGGGGACGAAAAGTATTAGTGTAGATGTGTGGTCATTATCCACCTTGTTACTCTTGTAGATCTTGTGAGTGTTAATCATATACTCTACGTATGATTAACCAGGCCAGTAAACCTTGTGCAGACCCAAGCCGGCCACATGTTGAAACTAGTACTCACTTACTTAGATAGATGATTCTTGATTCTTGTACATGCCATAATCAGTTTTGTCACGCCCCAGAACCAGAATACTGGAGAGCGGGGGCAGACATAGCCAGCTACGTATATTGAAATGGAAACCACCTCGATACACGGTCACGGCTGTCTAGAAATATGAGGGTTTACTACAAGCCAACAGTCTCTTATGGTCATGAACAAGCCTAATGTCTCAATCACAAACAAGTAAATCAGGTCGCAAGATGTATGATCATTAAATATACAATAATATGGCATCCCAAATATCACATATTTAGCTGATCATGAAGCTAGTCATTACAAAATGTTAGGACTAGCAAGAGTTAAGTCATACATGATCAACCCTAGGATTTGTTAATCATGTTTATAGCCCGTAGGCAGACAGTAAGTAAAAGTGCATCGAGCTAACAGGTGCTCGTCGGCTAAACGCCTCAAAAGAATAACTTTAAAATAGAGTGAGCGAAACAAAATAGAAAACCCACTCGTAGCCCGGGTTCCTTCTAGTCTCCACCATTGGGCTGGAAGCTTGGTAGATCCTCGAGAGCTGCTCCGAAATCTGGCCACACAAAACCAGCTGGGTCAACCCCAGAAAGAGCAAGTGCCACAAGGGGCTACGAAATAAGAACAAAAGCCAGCAATCAGCACAAGAAAATCTAATATTAAAACTAGGATTTATGAAAACATGGCAGGGTGATATACGATGAGATAACCATGGAACTATTTCGATAGCCAGGTTACAACCCGTAAACCAAACAAGGACCGGGGTTGTAACCCTTCCTCTGAACAGAACTTGGTTTCCCACCATTTATCGGCACGATGATAATGTAAGAAATCAAGACAGGAAGCAAGCTTGTACTGGATCAAGACATGACTAAACTGGTTATACCTCATTCAATCAATCACGGCCAAGCAGATACTACGGCCTACTACTTTAACTAACTAGGGTTATCACAGGCCTAATTACTAACAAGATGCAGTGAGATTGTTCCACAGCCACAAGCCCTGCAGACCATCCAGGTTACCCAGGACGAAAGATTAGGGTTGAATTCAGGTGGGTACATCGTCCAGGAGACAAATGTACCCTTAGGTGACTTAGAGGGTGCAACACGCGACGGTATGCTGGAAATATGCCCTACTCGACGGCAGGCTACAGATCCCAAGAGCGCCCAGGTAACGGAATTGCTTGTAGCTGTGTCATCTTTTCATGACTACTGTGTTATTCTAGTTATTAACCTTAATCCATTTTAGTAGGTACTCTTGACCGTGGTACTCAGGAGTCCCATCCTAGACATGATGCAAGACAGGACAAGTAGATTTAACAAGCAAGCAAGAAAGAACTACCACGGTGTCAAGGCAAGTCAATTTAAGTTATCAAGATAAATCATGTCAGGGTACTTGTCGGGAGTGCGCCATGACGGGCCACTATCATGTCAGGTTGGTCATGTCAGGAGTGCACCACTACGGGTCACTGTCGTGTTATGCTAGTTCCTTGTCATACCATGCCATGTACAATAGTCATTCCAAACATATTACGTAAAATCAAGTTCATGACAAAAGGCGTAAGGATATAAAATGGGCGTAAAATATCTAATAAAATATCAATATACAGGGCTATAGAAGAGCCAAGCTTAAAGAAATAAGACCAAAACTCCAAGAGCCAATGGGTTAAGCAAGGGGTCAGGGGAGCAGCGTACGAAAAGTCACGCACGCTGAGGGAGCTGCATACGTGAAAAGTCACGCACGCTCAAGGAGCTGCATACGTGAAAAGTCACGCACGCTCAAGGAGCTGCATACGTGAAAAGTCACGCACGCTGAGAGAGCAGCGTAGGTGAAAAGTCACGCACGCTACAGAGAGCAGCGTAGGTGAAAAGTCACGCACGCTGAGAGAGCAGCGTAGGTGAAAAGTCACACACGCTACAGAGAGCAGCGTAGGTAAAAAGTCACGCACGCTGAGAGAGCAGCGTAGGTGAAAAGTCACGCACGCTATAGAGAGCAGCGTAGGTGAAAAGTCACGCACGCTGAGAGAGCAGCGTAGGTGAAAAGTCACACACGCTCAAGAAAACAGTGTGCGTGAAAAGTCACGCACGCTCAAGGGAGCAGTGTGCGTGAAAAGTCACGCACGCTCAAGGAGACACGCTTCCAACAGGAAGCGTACTCAAGCCTGCGTACGCAGCGCTAAAGAGCGCGCGTAGCTTAGGGTGCGTAAGCTAAATAGCTCGGCACACTGCTCACTGTCTTCTCCAAACAGCAAGAACACCTTGGCTGAACCCAAGCTTCAAAGCATCATAACTTGGCCATCCGAACTCCAAATCCGGATTTCCAAAGTTCCAACTTGGGTGGAGTTGAATGCTCTTCCACATGGAAACATCAAAACTCATAGAAAACCAACTAAAATAGATCAAAACATGCAAAAATCTGAAAATAAGAAGACTTAGATCTAGAACAATGGAGACTCCAAATCACAAAATGCCAAGAACTAATGTTGATCACCATGTCCTAATCTAGCAAATGGACAAACAAAAGAGGGTTCTCATGTTGTGGCAAGATGCACTTGCCTAGGGTTGGGAGAGTTGTGTAGAGGAAGGAGAAGAAGAAGAAGGAAATAAATGGTGGTGGTAATGAAGAGAGAGAGTGGTAGGTGGGGAATATAAAGAGGGTGGGTTGTGGTGTGTTGAAGGTGGAGTGTAGGTTAAGGTGTTCCAATGCATAATAAACCAAATCAAACCAACCCAATCCAAACCAATTAAAACCGAACCATGACAAAAACCCAAAATACGAGAAATACCGAAATTCCATAAGTTGAGAAAAATAAAAATACATGCCAAAATCGAGATACGAGTATAAATACGAAATACTGGAAATACAGGAAATGAGGGTGACAACTCTACCCACCTTAAAAGAATTCCGTCCTCGAAATTTAATCAAGGAGCTAGAGATTGTCACGACAAGCTACATTAAGCACAAGCAAGTTATACTAAGCAGTTCAATCATACAATCATACAATGCAAGCAAGGAAGGGAAAACGTAAGGCATAAGAAAGACATTATACCTTACGAGTAAAATAGGTAGGGATATCGCGATCGGATGTCGTCCTCACGCTCCCACGTTGACTCACCTAGAGAGTGATGACCCCAAGCAATACGGACTAATTTAATAGTCTTGTTCTTGAGTATCTTCTCCCTCCGGTCCAATATAGACACGAACCTCTCCTCATACGAAAGGTTGGTACCAACAACCAATTCCGAATGGTCTAGGATGTGGCTCGGGTCCGGAATATACCGTCGTAATTGGGACACATGGAATACATCATGCACCTCACTTAGCGACGGCGGAAGAGCGAGACGATAGGATACATCTCCTACTCGCTCTAGAATATCGAACGACCCTATATACCTAGGATTAAGCTTTCCTCGCACGCCGAAGCGAATGACGCCGCGGTTAGGCGAGATCCTAAAGAATACATGGTCGCCGACAGCAAATTCTAAGGGACGCCGATGAGCATCGGCCCAATGGTGCTGGCGGTCCTGGGCAAATCGGAGGTGATCCCTGACCTTCCTGACCACTTCAACTGTCTGGGAAATCAATTCGGGTCCGAGCATCTGCCTCTCTCCGACATCGTCCCATGCTAGCGGGGATCTGTACTTCCTGTCATAAAGAGCCTCGAAGGGTGCCATCTGGATACTGGCCTGATAACTGTTATTGTACGAGAATTCCACCAGGTGCAGATGATTCTCCCATGAACCACCGAAGTCAAGGGTACAGGATCTCAACATATCTTCAAGGGTCTGGATTGTGCGCTCTGACTGACCATCCGTCTGCGGGTGATAAGCTGAGCTGAATTGAAGGCGAGTCCCCAAACTCTTCTGCAAGCTGCGCCAAAAGTGTGATGTGAATCTTGAATCCCTGTCCGAGGTGATGCTGACTGGCACGCCGTGAAGCCTGACAATCTGCCTGAGATACATCTCTGCTAACTGCACCGTCGACTGCCCAACTCTGAATGGGAAAAAGTGTGCCACCTTGGTAAGCCTGTCCACAATAACCCAAATAGCATCTCTGCCGGCCGGAGATCTGGGCAATCCGGTCACGAAATCCATGGTTATATGTTCCCATTTCCATTCTGGGATCGGTAAGGGTTGAAGTAGTCCAGCGGGCCTCTGATGTTCAGCTTTAACTTGTTGGCAAACCAAACATCGAGAGACAAACCGGGCTACCTCCCTCTTTATGCCATTCCACCAGAAATGCTGACGAATATCACGGTACATCTTCGTACCACCCGGATGAATAGAATATTGTGAACTGTGGGCTTCTGCCATGACTTTCTGTCTGATATCTCTACTGGGTACACAAAGACGAGTGCCGTGCCGAAGCGTACCGTCTTCATGGATACATAACTCTGGCCTTCTTCCTGCTTCGCACTCTGCTCTGAGTCGCTGGATCTTGGAATCTGTTGACTGCGCCACCCGAATTCTCTCAACTATGCTGGACTGAACCTGCAGGCTGGCCATCAATGCCACGCTGGTTGGAAGAACCACTTCAATTCCCATATTCTGAAGATTTGCCAATAATTTTGGTTACGCCATCAGGAAATAAACTCCGGCTCTCCTGCTCAATGCATCTGCTACAACGTTGGCCTTCCCGAGATGATACTGCAAATCCACATCATAGTCCACCAGTAGCTCAAGCCCTCTTCTCTGCCGCATATTAAGGTCCTTCTGGGTGAAAACATACTTCAGGCTCTTATGATCAGTAAAGATCTCCACTCTATCTCCGTACAAGTAGTGTCTCCACAACTTCAAAGCAAACACTACCGCCGCCAATTCCAAGTCGTGGGTCGGGTAATTCTTCTCATGATCACGTAGTTGACGTGACGCATAAGATATTACCTTCCCATGCTGCATCAAGACACACCCCAATCCTTTGCCTGAAGCGTCGTAATAAACTGTGAATCCTCCGGTCCCATTTGGAAGGGTGAGAATGGGAGCCGTTATCAAACCTCGCTTCAACTTTTCGAATAATTCCTGACACTCTGCTGTCCAAACAAACGGCACATCCTTGCGGGTCAACTGGGTCATCGGCGCTGAAATTTTTGTAAAATCTGAAACGAACCGCCTGTAGTAGCCGGCCAATCCAAGGAAGCTGCGAACCTCTGCCACTGAGCTGGGTACTGGCCATGACTCGATAGCCACAATCTTCTGGGGATCCACTTCCACTCCTCCTCGGGTAATGATATGACCCAAGTATGAAATACGATCGAGCCAGAACTCGTATTTACTGAACTTGGCGTACAACTGATGCTCCCTAAGCGTCTGGAGGACGACTCTGAGATGCTACTCATGCTCTGCTTCACTCTTGCTGTAGACCAGGATGTCATCTAGGAACACGATCACAAATTGATCCAAGTAAGGCATGAAAATACGATTCATGAGGTCCATGAATATGGCCGGCGCATTGGTCGCTCCAAAGGACATAACAAGGAACTCCCAATGTCCATATCTCGATCTGAATGCTGTCTTCGGGATGTCCTGCTCTCTGACTCTGATCTGGTGGTATCCCGACCGCAAGTCGATCTTCGAGAACACTGAAGCCCCTCTGAGCTGATCACAAGTCATCTATCCTCGGAAGAGGGTATCTGTTCTTGATTGTCACCGAATTCAAGGTACGATAATCAACACATAGCCTAGACGTACCATCCTTCTTTTTCACAAGAAGCATCGGGGCTCCCCAAGGCGATTCACTTGCACGGATGAATCCCTTGGTCCTCAGTTCTTCAATCATCTTATATAGAATCTCCAACTCTGAAGGTGCCATCCTGTAGACTCGCTCTGATACTGGTGCTGTCCCGGGAATCAAGTCTATAGTGAACTCAATCTTCCGCTCCGGCGGCATCCCTGGAAGCTCCTCTGGAAAGACATCTGGAAACTCTTCAACTATCCGGGGTAACTGCACTGCTGCTACTGCCATCCACAATGCTGGGGAAGATGGCTCTACTGCACCTCTGGAAAACGAAAACTCTGGCTCACCGGGGATACTAAAGACAACTCTGCCAATATGGCAGTCTATCCTAGCATACTGGTTCCTCAACCAATCCATGCCTAGGACTACATCATAGTCTGCCATAGAAAACTCTATGAATCTAGCGGGGAACTCCCTACCTCTAACTACGATCCGACACGAGGAAAACACTCGATCTACTCCCACAAGGCCATTACCAGTAAGTATATTGAGCCTCACTGATAATGACTCGGGCTCCAATCCTATCCGTGTCACGAATCGTGCAGACATAAATGAATGCGATGCACCAGAATCAAATAATACAGACGCTGGAGAGGAGTTGACGAGAATAGTACCTGCCACCACCTCACCTGGTGCAACTTCTTCTTCCATAGTCATCATCATGGCCTGACCTTGTCCTCTGGCTGCTGGTCCCCTCTGCTGGAAACCTCTCTGCCTATTCTGGGTCTGAGCTTGGGCCTGTGCATACTGCTGGGGGTGCTGTTGCTGGAATGCCTGAGACTGAGGCGGCAAGGGCCTCGAAGACTGATACTGCTGCTGCTGAACTGGTGCTGGGGCCGGTCCTCTCACCGAAGAGCTAGAAGGGTTGGATGCTGACGAACCACCCCTATTCGGGCAAGCCCCTATCCTATGATCTGCCGCTCCACAAGCCAGGCACAATCCCTGCGCCCTGCGACAGTCTGCCACCACATGCCCTGGCTTTCCGCAATAAGAATATCCCATCGTGGAAGTCTGCTTCTACTTCTGCTGCTGCGGGTACGTCAGGGTCGAATACTGAACCGACGTTACTGAGGCCGCCCGCCTTGGAGTTCCAATGGTCAATCCCCTAGCTGCCGGAGCTGGAGCTGATGATTGGTACATCTGACTGTGGGTGTACTCATGCCTCCTAGCTGCTCTCAAGACTGCATCGAACGTCTGGTGCTCGAACTGCTCAACCGCCAATAAGATCTCCAAATGCAGTCCCTGCTGGAACCGCTGGGCTCTATCAAACTCGGTCGCCACCAAGGTAGGGGCAAACCTACTGAATCTAGAAAACTCTGATGCATAACTGTCGACTGTCCTGTCTCCTTACTTCAAGTTGGTAAATCGTCTGCAGGTCGTATCGAGCCACAGCATCAAAGTACTTCGTCTGGAATCTCTCCCTAAACACTGCCCAAGCAATGGGTGCCACTAATCCCATGGCTTGCGCCGCCCACCAATTGCGAGCTAAATCCAACAACTGCAGGCGTACCACCGCTACCTTCTCATTCTCAGGTGTCCTGGCTGCTTCCAAAATCACCTCGGTATCCTGAAGCCATGCATCCGCGGTAATCGCATCCTCGCTGCCGTCGAAGAAAGGAGGGTTCAAGCGCTTGAAGCTGTTGGCCGCCTGGTTCCCTGGATGTCCGCCTCGGGTCAAAGCATCTTGAACTGTCTGGTGCAGGGCGTCGCTTCGACGATCCTGGAAAGCTATCAAGGTTCTGATGAGGCCTACTAAGGTACCATCATCTGGCTCTGCGGGCTGGACGGGCCGAACTGGTGACTCTCCTCCAGTAGGTATCACTCTGGAGGCGACTCCGGAATGCTGGGCTTGATCTCCAGGTTGCTGGCCCACGGGAGGTGCTCTTCCTTGCTGATCGGCAGGGTCAGGTACAGTGCCGCTGAGGAAAATGACACAGGGAAACAATAAGGAAGGACCAGGACAGATCAACGATACAAGCATGTAATCAGGGCAAGAATTTCAGGAATTTGAAAATACGGGCGGAGATCAAGGGCGAATACTGATTGAGACTTCTATTCGGTAAACCCTCATATTTCTTGATTGACAAGACCTGTATGGGCCACCACTTAAACCATGTCACGCCCCAGAACCAGAATACTGGAGAGCGGGGACAGACATAGCCAGCTACGTATATTGAAATAGAAACCACCTCAATACACGGTCACGGCTGTCTAGAAATATGAGGGTTTACTACAAGCCAACAGTCTCTTATGGTCATGAACAAGCCTAATGTCTCAATCACAAGCAAGTAAATCAGGTCGTAAGATGTATGATCATTAAATATACAATAATAAGGCGTCCCAAATATCATATATTCAGCTAATCATAAGCTAGTCATTATAAAATATTAGGACTAGCAAGAGTTAAGTCATACATGATCAACCCTAGATTTGTTAATCATGTTTACAGCCCGTAGGCAGACAGTAAGTAAAAGTGCATCGAGCTAACAGGTGCTCGTCGGCTAAACGCCTCAAAAGAATAACTTTACAATAGAGTGAGCGAAACAGGGCTATAGAAGAGCCAAGCTTAAAGAAATAAGACCAAAACTCCAAGAGCCAATGGGTTAAGCAAGGGGTCAGGGGAGCAGCGTACGAAAAGTCACGCACGCTGAGGGAGCTGTATAAGTGAAAAGTCACGCACGCTCAAGGAGCTGCATACGTGAAAAGTCACGCACGCTCAAGAAGCTGCATACGTGAAAAGTCACGCACGCTGAGAGAGCAGCGTAGGTAAAAAGTCACGCACGCTACAGAGAGCAGCGTAGGTGAAAAGTCACGCACGCTGAGAGAGCAGCGTAGGTGAAAAGTCACGCACGTTGAGAGAGCAGCGTAAAGTCACGCACGCTCAAGGAAACAGTGTGCGTGAAAAGTCACGCACGCTCAAGGGAGCAGTGTGCGTGAAAAGTCACGCACGCTCTAGGAGACACGCTTCCAACAGGAAGCGTACTCAAGCCTGCGTACGCAGCACTAAAGAGCGCACGTAGCTCAGGGTACGTAAGCTAAATAGCTCTGCATACTGCTCACTGTCTTCTCTAAACAGCAAGAACACCTTGGCTGAACCCAAGCTTCAAAGCATCATAACTTGGCCATCCGAACTCCAAATCCGGATTTCTAAAGTTCCAACTTGGGTGGAGTTGAATGCTCTTCCACATGGAAACATCAAAACTCATAGAAAACCAACTAAAATAGATAAAAACATGCAAAAATATGAAAATAGGAAGACTTAGATCTGGAACAATGGAGACTCCAAATCACAAAATGCCAAGAACTAATGTTGATCACCATGTCCTAATCTAGCAAATGGACAAACAAAAGAGGGTTCTCATGTAGTAGATGTACTTGCCTAGGGTTGAGAGAGTTGTGTAGAGGAAGGAGAAGAAGAAGAAGGAAATAAATGGTGGTGGTAATGAAGAAAGAGAGTGGTAGGTGGGGAATATAAAGAGGATGGGTTGTGGTGTGTTGAAGGTGGAGTGTAGGTTAAGGTGTTCCAATGCATAATAAACCAAATCAAACCAACCCAATCTAAACCAATTAAAACCGAACCATGACAAAAACCCAAAATACGAGAAATACCGAAATTCCACAAGTTGAGAAAAATAAAATACATGCCAAAATCGAGATACGAGTATAAATACGAAATACTGGAAATACGGGAAATGAGGGTGACAAGTTTTACTTGTCTTGTTCTAGCTCTAGATTTACATCTTACCTTGCCATGATACTCACATGTACATTCCATGATTCCTTGTATACTCTCTATTTACAGTCTTATAGGTTTTGTCATATCTTGTGAACTGTTGTTTGTTGATTGTACTCGTTCCATCCTGACCGTGACAAAATATTACAGATGCTGATGAGGAGGATTACAGTACCTACTATGGTCCGGATGACGTAGTGGGCTTAGACTTGGAGACCTTGGTTCAGCAGGGCGTAGCTCCGCCCGACGAGCCTCTAGCTTAGTTTAGTTAGAGTAGATATTTGGACTGGACCTTGTCTCCAGCTTGCTACTTATGTTATGATATATTATATTTTGGGTTGTATAGCCATATTACTCTGTGACTCTTTCTCTCTGTTGAGCTGGATATTGCACTTGTGATTATATCTATCTAGTTTTCGTGCCATGATTCTTTCTTCTAGATTGTGATTGAGTTTATCAGTATTTCATATTATATTCCTCCGTGCGGAGATGACAGGTTATTATATACTGTTTGTTGGCTAGTAGACCTACATCGTTCTATGCCATTTTTACGGTATAGGCTAGGCGTTGTTACACACTTGTGCCCCTACCTAGGGTGCGGGTCGTGACATCAATCTACCACCAGCTCGCAACTTTGGTGCCACTCACGACTGAACATGGTGAGATCATGTGGGTCCATCCGGACCTTATGCAAGAAATGACACAGGGGTTGGTATCTTCCAAAGCAAAAAGGGGCAAGAAATACAAGTCATGCCATATGGTGTCTTCTCCCATCTACGAGGTTCTATCTGGCGAGACGCGATCGGGGAAGACTTATCTTCGGACGTACGATCCCGCACAAGAAGAAGCAGTACCTTCTCAAGCTTCTGTTACCCCCACAAGCTCAGAAGCCGGCCCGTCTAAGCCTCCAACTACCGACAAAGCCAAGCAGAAGGAGACGCGGTTTGACAAGTCTCTGAAGGTGCCATCTCCCGAAGGCATGGACCGGCCCTACAACTTTGACATACTGGCACAACTAGCCAATACACCTGCCAGGTTGTCTCTGTTCTATCTATTACGACTCACCAAAGAAATGCGGAAGGCCTTAAACGAGGCATTACTACATGCCGACTCTTATCTCGCTGAAGTCAAAGCCCGCTGAAGACCCTGTCTCCTGTCCCCACTGCCACAGTACTATGGAAGTGGTGCCCAACGTCACCTTTTTACAGGAGGACATGCTACTGAAAAATAATCTTCATGATAGACCCCTGTACTATACAGGGTATATCGGGGCGATCAAGGTGGACCGCATGTACATTGATCCAGGATCCTCCCTCAGCATCATTCCTAGAAGTTTACTTTAAATTCTAGGAATCCCTCTGCACAAGCTATCTACAACCAATACAACTATCATGGCTTTCAATGCTGGTCAAAGCCAACCGCTGGGCAAGATCCGTCTCAAGTACCAGATCGGTGATCTCCGAACGGAGGTTTCCTGCTATGTGATCGATGCTAATGTATCCTACAATGTCTTATTGGGACGTCCATGGATACACGAGAATATGACCGTTTCTTTCATACTTCACCAGTGCTTCAAGTACGTCAACAGCGACGGTGTCGTAAAGACGAAGTTTGTCGATGTCGATCCTTTTAAGGCATCGAAGCCTACTATGGAGATTCGGTACTTTACCAATCTCAGCCCCCCCAAGGATGACGGCAACGAAACTGACAATGAAGCTGAAGCAAGTTCATCCTCCAATGACGGTCCCCTGATTATCCGAGTCAAAGGACGTACTACTCCAAAAAGTACTCCGAAGCCTCTCACAATCTGGGTAAAAAAGAAGAGCCCTGACAAGGTCAAACCATTGACCATCACTCTCCGCAAGAACCCTGACAAGGTTAAACCTCAGGAGGAACCTACCGAAGTCCGTCCTCCCAATCCTGAAGAATTACCCTACGTGGTGAACTTGGCCAAGACTGTGGCTCCTCTTCCAGATGATGATCCTCTCAATGAGTATATCAATACTCATAATAATGTACCTTCAGCGGATGATGTTATCCCTGAAAAAGAACTTGTATATTTTCTTAGTAAAGGTTTATCTTTGAATTACTCTGATGTCTATCAATCTGTAAACCACTACATAGATACGATATATCTAGAGCACGGCATAGGACCACACCTCTGCATGCCGGTCACGATGCCTTACCTGCAGGAAAAAGTTTACCCAGAAGATATCCACTACTTCATCGTTCCAGCCAGAAAGAAGGATGAAGAACTAATCATCTTCGGTCGAATAATTGGTGAAAGAAATTTCATTCCGGACTCTACTTCTTCCAAGCACAACACAGAAGCTGACTATGACTTTGGAAAAATACAACTTTTTTGGTATAGTTGGTAGGCCAAGAAAATCATCCAGAATATGGGATATGACATCAAAAGCGACCAGGGGCTAAATTACGGTCGGGGACGACGGTTGCCAATACGACACTTTGCTCCTTCCGACAAACCCGAGAACTACTATCAGCAAAATAGTGTTGGTTTGGGTTATGTTACTCCCCCAACAACTCTTGAAAGATCAGATGATGAAGCAGATCGTTGTTCTTATTCTTCTGATTCCTCCCTCTGGGACTTTGACTCCAGCATTGGCGACATGTAGCAACTCTGTCCGTCAACATGGTTTCTGTTGACCAAATTGTGGACGATGTCCAATCAATCGAGCTTAAACAATGGGCTCAAAAGATGGATACTAGGTGGAAGCTGCATTTCGAACAACGTGAACCACCTAACGAAGACGAAGTCGTCCAAGTCAATTTAGGAGATGAATCATCTTTTAAACCAATCTTCATCAGCAAAAGTCTATATGGTGATGAACGTCAATATCTTATACAGCTTATAAGAGAATACATCAACGTCTTTGCATGGAGCTATGAAGACATGCCAGGCCTGGACCCTAAAGTCGCTATGCACCGCCTGAATATTTTGTCTAAAACTAAGCCAGTGAAGCAGCAACAACGACGATTCCGACCAGATGTCATGGAGGCCATCGAGAATGAAGTCAAGAAGCTCATTGCCAGTGGATTCATTCGCGAAGAACAACACCCTGACTGGGTTGCCAACATTGTTCCAGTCATGAAAAAGAACGATAAAGTTTGAGGTATCGATTATCGTGATTTGAACTCTGCATGCCCGAAAGATGAGTTCCCTCTACCGATCACCGGAGTAATGATCGATAATACTTGCGGCTTCGAGCGAATGTCCTTCATGGATGGGTTCTCAGGCTACAACCAGATCAAGATGTTCCCCGACGACGAGAAGCACACATCTTTTCGAACACCGTTGGGGGTATATTGCTATACGGTGATGCCCTTCGGATTGAAGAATGTAGGGGCGACATACCAGCGAGCCATGAACACAATTTTTTGCGATCATTTGCGTAAAACTGTGGAGTGCTACGTAGATGATATTACAGTTAAAAGTCGTCTCAAGGGCAACCACCTCCAAGACTTGAGAACGGTGTTCGAACTAATACGTGCACACCAACTCAAGATGATTCCAACTAAGTCTTTTCTGGGAGTCTCCAACAGTAAGTTCCTTGGTTTCGTCATCACTTCAAAGGGTATACATATTGACCCGGAGAAAGTGAAGGCTATCCTCTGCATCCTTCAAGAAACCTTAAAGAGCTATGCGGACTACAAGAAAGGCTAATCTACATCAGACGATTCATTTCGAACCTTTCTGGAAGGTGTCAACCATTCACTCATCTCATGAAGAAAGGCGTATCTTTCGTCTGGACTGAACAATGTCAACGCGCATTCGACGACATCAAGAAGTATCTTACAAGCCCCCCAGTATTGGTAGCTCTAATAATGGGGAAGCCCTTCTTACTATATGTCCGCGCTATGGACCATTCTCTTGGCGCCCTATTAGCTCAGAAGAATGAAGAAGGCCATGAACATGCAATCTACTACCTCAGTCGCACAATGGTAGGTGCCGAACACAGATACACACCAGTAGAGAAGGAATGCCTTGCACTAGTATTTGCTATCCAGAAGACATGCCACTATATGTCTGGACAGACTATCCACATCATATCTAAAGTCAATCCTCTCAGAATACTCATGACTAAACCGGGTTCTATCAATTCCCGTTTAGCTATGGGCAATGCTGTTGACTCCATACCATATGCTCTTCGTTCCTCAGAAGGCAATAAAAGGCCAAGCATTAGCTGATTTCCTAGAAGCTCATCCGGTGCCAGAATCTTCCAAACTCTACGACGAAATCCCCGATGAAGTAGTGGAGTCTAACATTGCAACTGAAGAAATCCCTATTTGGCGAATGTTCTTTGACGGTGTATCAAAAACAGGACCAAAAAAATATTATGGCCGGAGTTGGCGTCGTGCTCATGTCATATGATCATCTGGTTATTCATCGTGCATATTCTTTCATGGAACCATGCACCAATAATGTGGCCGAATATAATGCCCTATTAATCGGCCTGCAACTGGCAAAACAACTGGGAGTTGACTATCTAGAAGCTTACGGCGATTCCAAGCTAATAGTTAGTCAGGTCCGAGGGGATTATGAAGTTCGTCATAAAGATCTCATCCCCTATCACAAAACAACAATCAAGTTGGCATCTATTTTCACCGGATTCATCAAGCACATGCCTCAACTACAGAATATAGAAGCAGATGCTCCAGCCGGTCTCGCTGCTTCCTTGACCGTCCCTACCAATACTCAGCAGTCGATCACAGTGTCTGGTCGAGAACTATTCTGTGTGAAAAATGCCTTGCATATTCATCACAGTTACACAACAGAAGCAAACGTCGATGTTAAAGATTGGAGATTTCCTTTCATAGACTACGCTGTCTATAAAATTCTCTCCGAGGACCCGAAGGAAGCAGTGTCTATCCAAAGGCGATTCCTCAGATTTTACTACGACACAGCTACCAAGATGCTGTACCGACGCTCTTACGATGGGCTATTGTTACGATGTTTATCAGACACATAAGCCAAACATGCACCCCGGAAGGCTCACGACGGAGTTTGTGGTGCACATCAACCAAGCCCCAAATTACAAGATTGCCTCAAACGAATGGGTTATTATTGGCCCATAATGATAACAAATGCTATTGAATATGTAAGAAAGTGTAGCCTGTCAGCTCTACGTCGATTTTATTCATCAACCTTCGGAGTTTCTACACCCGACGGCAGCATCCTGGCCTTTTGAAGCCGGGGGCATGGACGTCATAGGACCAATCAGCCCGCCATCTTCCAGAGGACATCGGTTCATCCTAGCCATAACCGACTACTTCTCCAAATGGGCGAAAACTATACCGCTCACCGAAGTGAAGGCGTCAAACGTGATCAGTTCTTATCAAACATCATGTTATCTACTTCTTTGGCCTACCTCGCAGGATCATCTATGATAACTGTCCACAATTTGTAAGCCATGCATTCTATCGATTCTGCAATAGAAATCGAATCCAGAACGTAGCCTCTACTGTCTACAATCCAGCAGCTAACGGGCTAGCAGAAGCCTTCAATAAAACCATCATTAAACTTTTCAAGAAGTTCGTGTCTTCAAACAAGCACGATTAGAATGAGAAGCTCGACGAGTGTCTATGGGCCTATCGTACAACGGTCCGGACTCCGCACTCCATTCTCTCTGGTTTATAGGAGCGAAGCAGTTCTTCCCCTGGAAATCCAGATTCCTTCTCTTCGAGTAGCCTTAGCCAGCGAGTTGACTACCGAAGAAAGCTACCGTCTGCATCTACAGGAGCTCGAAGCACTAGACGAAAAATTCTTGTTAGCCCAGTAGCGTATTGAGCTATACCAAGCACGTCTTTCCAGAGCCTTCAAGGAAAAGGTGAAGAAAAAAATCTTCCAAGTCGGTGATCTAGTCTTAGCAGTGAGAAGACCAATGGTCATGACACACAAAATGAAAGGAAAATTTCAGTCTAAATGGGAGGGTCCTTTCATCATAGAATCAGTATATTCTAACGGTGCGTATCGACTAACCAAGCCTGATGGTGACTTGCTCATGATGCCTATCAACGACAAGTTCCTGAAAAAATACTATGTGTAACCTTTTTTTATATAATGTTCACATATGTTCAGTCATGTAAATGTATAGTACGATGTTTATGTGATTTCGAAAAAAAAATTATCTAACTATTATCCGTATTTCAAGGGTCTTGAATACGCCTTGGATAATAGGTCCTCTAAAATATTTCCCCAGTGGAATCATTCTCGTTTTTGATTCTGTCCAAGCTCGGTTTGACGAAAACAACTCACGTCCCTATTACCTTTGAATTGTTTTTCGATAATTATTTCTCCAGTGGAATTATTCCCGTTTTTGACTCTGTCCAAACTCGGTTTGACAAAAACAACTCACGTCCCTATTACCTCTGAATTGTTTTCCAATAATTATTTCCCCAGTGGAATGATTAAGAAATGTTTTGCTATGTCCATATAACCTCTGAGCAAAGCATTCAGCAAGGATAATCACGTCCATACTACCTCTGAATTATCCACTCCCACCTAACGTTATATATCTTTCCATGTCCATATTACCTCTGGTTAGATATAGAACATCCTCTGCTATTACGTCCATATTACCTTTATTAGCAGCTTCTTTCAACTTATTATCTATCAAAAAAACTTGAATATAAAACGGATGATAGGTCTACATCAAAATTCTCCAGTGGAATACCCACCAGAAATATCCTTGCTACGTCCACATTACCTCTAGTTCTGATATTTCACAAAACCACATTTACTTTGAAAAGATTCTTTATTCTTTACGTCTATCAAGAGACGAAAAAAGGGTACAAGAGCCGTGACGGCTGAAAAAAAAGAAGGAGTTACAAAGAATCTAAGGGATACATAGGCGATTGATGTTGTCCCTTAGAGCCGCGATTTCAGCTTCAGACTTCGCGGTAGCTCGACGGCGCACCTCTTCTTGACGAGCAGCTTCATCCTCGAAAAGGATCAGACTCAGATGCTCTCCCTCCAACTTCGTCAGCTGTTCTTCTAAATGGGCAGAAGTGGTGACGGTCGTGGCAGCCTGAGCCAAATAATCCTCCTGTTTAGATGTTGTCGCCCTCAAGTCGGCTTCTAGTTGAGCGATCTCGTTCTGGATCTGCATAATGATTATACTTCTCGGTAATCTGCGCAGCCAGTTTATTCTTCGAGGCAGCACGTGCCTCACTTACAGCGTTGAACTGGCCATACTGGTCAGCCAATTCGTCGATCTCTCGAACGAGGGCATCCATCCTTGCCTGAAAAGTGGCCTTCTCCTCCGTAAGAGCCGTGATCAAAGCCTCGTCTTCTGCGCAAAACAGTGACGTCGGGCTCCGTTGCTTGGTATCCCGGAACCTGGCCACCTGACCCTCCAGGTCATTCAGAACTTTTCTTAGAGTATTGGCCCGCTCTTCATAACCGGTAATGCACTCGAGGGCCGCCACTTGGCATTTGACAACAGACTTCATAGGGCCAAAGGTAGCATTCCGATTCAGGACTCCAGGAAGCTTCACTTTCAGTACAGAATAGAAAGCTTTGACAACTTCTTGGGCTATCTCGTCATCTTCAGTGGAGGTCGTCAGAGAGGAAGCTTAGAGAGTTTCTTCCGTTCCAGGAAGGGGTACCTGACAGTCGAACCTGACAAGAAAATGATGGAACTTGGGATTCCCAGGACCCTTACTTTGGTGTGCATATTGATCGATAGAAAATTAAACAAATTTAATACGTGTTCTAACCCTTCATAGGCGGAAACTAGGGTTCATGAATTATACCTGCGGCAGAAAGAAGACAAGTAATTCCTGGCAATCTCGAACGGACGATCCCAAGATCTTCTGTACGTATTCCTTCCTTGAGTTGGACGTCGTGTGGGCGACGATCTCCCAACCTTTTCTTCTCCTTGGCAGCCCTCTCTTTCTCTCCTTACGTGAATCACGAATTTAGAGAAAGCTTCAAATTTTTTTATCAGTAATATAGTGGCAAGAGAATAGAGGATATATTTAGGCTACGGTAGGGACCATGAGGAGAAATTAGGGTTAGGCCTCCTAACAGATTTGGATATCCCGTGTTCAGCCCGAACACACAATCCTGGCCCATTAACAATAGCTCGGTCCACTAATGAGCTATTGTTACCCCTAATCCTAAATTATGTTTGTGGGCACCTTTTATTATATGCTCATTTGGCTTCCCATGTTAAGATATCGTATGTCCGTCGATCAAATTAAGTTACTGACAACTATATTGATTCGACATCTTTTATCCTTAAGTAGTACCGCTCAACTTTATTTATCATGTCGGATATAATCCACCTGCAAGGTTTACATGACAATCCTTATGAGCTCCTTAAGGGGACATCATCAACCCGATGTATCGAGACATGGATTCCATTTATAATCAACAGCCCATCATACATACAATGTTATTACCTAATTCATAGAGGTTGTTGATCCATAATGAATCTCACTCTTTCATGAGTCAAAGTAATGCACACTGCATATACATGTCCATTATTATATCCGGATTAAGAGCACAAGCATCCATAATAATAGAGGTGTTTGTTCTCTTATGTAGTCAGTACAAAGAGAACAACCTCAAGTGGTCCTGTTCAATACACACAAAGTGTACTAGTGTAATATAGTCAAGATAGACTAATACCAGATTATACTACAACCTTTCCAATAGATTGTCCAAGTCCATCTAGGTTGTGAACTATTTATATACTCCATAGGGAACTGATAATATGATCTTCTGTGTAACACCACACACCATATTATCTACAATATAGAATATCAGACATTTGCATTAATGCTTGCAACAAATACAATATGCAAACATTTGCCAATATGATTCTCATTTAAAATTTAAGGAAATAAGGTTACTACAAAAGTGATGCTTTTAGTATATAATCCTAATAATCTCTCACTTATACTCAAAGCATTGCTATTCAGTATACTGTTCCAAATCTCCCACTTATACTTAAAGCCATGCTGCTACACATCTGACTCCCATTCCTTCAACATGACTATCAAAAGCCTTAGCTGGTAAGCTCTTTGTAAAGGGATCAACTAGGTTGTCGACTGATGCTATCTTGATCATAGCAACTTTTCTTTTTTACGAAATCTCGTATCAGGTGCACTCAATATGTTTACCAGTCTTATGGGCTCGTGGTTCCTTCGAGTTTGCAACTGCACCACTATTATCATAACAAAATGTAATAGACTTAGGCAAACTAGGTACCACATCCAAGTCCAACAGAAAGTTTCTGAGCCAAACTGCTTCTTTGGCTGCCTCAGAGGCTGCCACATACTCGGCTTCCATGGTGGAATCAATAATACATTTTTGCTTGATACTCCTCTACACAATGGCTCTACCTCCTAAAGTAAACACATAACCTGAGGTAGATTTCCTGGAATCCCTATCTGACTAAAAATTTGAGACTGTATACCCCAAGAGGACTAAACTATCTGCCTGGTAAACTAGCATATACTCTTTAGTCCATTTCAGGTACTTCAAAATATGCTTTACGGCAGTCCAGTGCTCTTGTCATGGGTTAGACTGATATCTGCTGACCATGTCTATGGCAAAGCAGATGTCTGGTCTCGTATATAGCATTGCATACATTAAGCTTCCTACGCTGAAGCATAAAGAACTGCCTTCATGTTCTCTATCTCTTTAGGTGTCCTCGGACACTGCTCCTTTGATAGTGCAATTCCATATCTAAAAGGTAAGAAACCTTTCTTAGAATTTTGCATACTAAAATGAGTTAGTACAGTATCGATATAGGAAGCTTGGGATAAGCCCAACATCCTTTTCTTACGATCTCGTAGAACTTTGATCCCAAGGATGTGACCTACTTCTCCCAAGTCCTTCATATCAAATTGTTTGGATAACCATACCCTTACATCAGATAACACCTTCACATTATTTCCAATGAGCAAGATGTCATCCACATAAAGTTCTAGGAACACCACCACATTTCTGTCACACTTTCTGTATACACATGATTCATCCTGACATTGATCAAATCTATAGGATTTTATCACATGATCAAAACATATGTTCCAAGATCTGGAAGCTTGCTTAAGTCCATAAATGCACTTCTTGAGCTTACAAACAAGATGCTCTTGGCCTTTGAATCCGTCTGGTTGCTTCATATAGATGTCTTCCTCAATACTTCCATTAAGGAAACATGTCTTGACATCTATTTGCCAAATCTCATAATCGAGATGAGCTGCAATAGATAAAAGAATCCGGATAGACTTAAGCATGGCTACTGGAGAAAAGGTTTCCTCATAATCGATACCCTCTCTTTGAGTAAAACCTTTTGCTACAAGCCGAGCTTTAAAGATTTCAATCTTACCGTCTGATCCTCTTTTTCTCTTATAAACCCACTTACATCCAATGGCTTTTACACCAACGGGTGGTTCTACAAGCTCCCAAACCTGATTAGAATCCATAGATTCTATTTCATGTATCATTGCATTTTGCCAAGACTCTGCATCTTTATCTTAGAGTGCTTCATTGTAGGTACAGGGATCATAATCTTGTTCCTCAGGGACGAAGTCTGACGACTCTTCCAAGAACATATATCTATCAGGTTGTATCACAACCCTCCCACTACGACGAGACACTACAGTTGTGGTGTAGCATTTATGACACGTTGTGCAGTTATTTGTGGTTCATCCTCTTGTACTGTTGGTACTGAAGTACTTGGTGTCTCACCTCTCAGTTCTTCTAGAACAACACTACTTGTGGGTTTATGGTTCATCACATAGTCTTTATCTAAAAATCAGGCATTGGTGCTAACAATGACCTTCTGATCCTTAGGACTATAAAATAAACCTCCTTTCGTTTCTCTTGGATATCCTACAAACAAGCGTACTTCTGTACGAGATTCTAACTTATCTGCTTTCCTATTCAGCATATGTGCTGGACTACCCCAAATGCGAACATATTTCAGACTAGGCTTATGCCCAATCCACAGCTTTGTGGGAGTAAGAGGTACTGACTTAGAAGGAACTAAGTTCAAAATATAAGCTGCAGTCTCTAAGGCACATCCCCAAAACGAATCTGGCAAATCCGAATAACTCATCTTTGATCTAACCATCCCCATAAGAGTTCTATTCCTTCTTTCTACACCATTCTGCTGGGGCATTCCAGGTGCAGTCAATTGGGATACAATCCCAGCCTCTGATAAATAATCCCTAAACTCTCCAAAGAGGTACTCGTCACCACGATTTGATCGTAATGACTTGATACATTTTTCATGACGTTTCTCCGTTTCAGCCTTATACTCTTTGAATTTCTCAAAGCACTCAGACTTACGGCACATCAAATAAATGTATCCATATCTTGAATAATCGTCAATAAATGTGACAAAATATTCAAAGCCACCTCTAGCTTGGATAGTCATGGGTCCAACAAATCAGAATGAACCAATTCCAACACATCTTTGGCCCTATACCCCTTTGCCGTAAAAGGCCTTTTGGTCATTTTACCTTCCAAGCAGGATTCACAGACTGGTAGTGCCTCCACTTCCAATGAACTCAAAGGTCCATCTTCAACCAGTCTTTTTATCCTTCTTAGGTTAATATGCCCCAATCGCAAGTGCCAA
Organism: Iris pallida; assembly: GCA_029216955.1. Taxonomy (NCBI): domain Eukaryota; kingdom Viridiplantae; phylum Streptophyta; class Magnoliopsida; order Asparagales; family Iridaceae; genus Iris; species Iris pallida. The sequence continues at coordinate 9,519 of JANAVB010034635.1, read as the reverse complement.
AGATATGTTTGGTTCATACAGAAGGTTCTTTTCTCTTATTTAAGTTAGATGACATATTATTCATTTCCATATATTGTATTGTGGGCGAAATAGGATTAATGACATACAGATTATCAACCAATGCACCAGAACAGATAAAATATTTATTCTTTCTAATAACAATATTGTCATTAAAATAAACTGAATATCCATCCTTAACTAACATAGAAACAGAAACTAAATTACTTCTAAGTGAAGGTGAAGACAATCTCTCAATGTCAAAGACTTATTTTTACCAAAAGATAAAGTAACATCTCCTGATGCAACGACCGATACTTTTGTAGCATCACCCATGAACAAGCATATCTCTCCATCACTGAACCGTCTGGTTTCCTGGAACCCCTGCAATATATTGCAGACATGATTAGTGGCTCCTGTATCTACACACCAGGTGACGATAGATAACACCGCTAAACATGTTTCAACTACTAGTAAATGAGATATACCGTCTTTGTTCCCTTGTTTGAGAAGTGGACAATCGTCTTCCAATGTCCTGACCCTTTGCACTTGAAACATTTGCCTTTCGGCTTTTTCACCGTGCCTTGAGGTCCCATGCCCTTTTTTGCTGAGTTTGCCTGTTTCTGAATGTTATTCTTCTTCTTACCGCCTTTTGGCTTAGAAGTAGAAGCCTTTTTAGAAACAAAAACATGACCACTCTGCCTAAAGAGAGATTCAGCATCCTGTAGCTCTTTTGCAAGTTCTGCCAAACTATACAACCTTTTGTTCATATTGTAATTAAGGCAGAAATTGTCAAAACTTTTAGGCAGAGTTTCGAAAATGATATCGACCTGGGATTCCCTATCGATTTTAGCTCCAAGGATCTCCATCTCATTGAGATGACCCATCTGTAGAAGCATGGAATTTTAGGACCAGAAATCCTATGCGCCAAACATTACATGCGCCAACAAGCTCAGATGAAGTACTTGGCACAGCAAATAGCAAAAGCATATAGACATTAAAAGAAGATTTTTATTTCATATAAAGTCTATTACATGTCTAAAAAAGAGCTGTACAAAGGAGAATTTCTACAAAGAAAAGACCCTAAGTCTACAGCCAAGCGCAACAACCACCATGCGCTCTCAAACAGGCGCATCTCCCCATACGCTATCAAATAGGCGCATCTTCCTATGCGCTCTCAGACAGGCGCATCACTTCAGCATCTCAGTCAGGTGCATCCCTTCAGCGGCCCAGTTATGTGCATCCCTTCAGCAGCTCAGTTATGTGCCGCCCTTCGGCGTCTCAGTCAGGCGCATCATAAAGTGTCAGCATATGCACCATCAAATGCTTCGACTAATAAAGCATTTTTTGAGCAAAACGAGGGTGGGCAATCAACCCTCTAGCTGGAGGAAGAGCTCTCCGCAGTTGATCCGCGGCAAAAGGAGGCTTTCAACACAACCAGAATGGAAAATACCCACTCTGACAGAGGAAAGAGCCTCCAAAGCCGAGGCACCCGCAATTTCGATCTACGGCCCTTCCAGCAGACGAGGCTTGAGCACCCCGATCTTTGGATGCAACAGGCACCTTCCGCCTGCCTCGGAAGCCCTCGACTCCGACTTTTGGATGTAACAGTCACCTTCAAGTGCATCAATGAAGACAATATGTCGCATCTTCACCCTCGGGAGCATATCGTCAATAGAATGTGCTCGAGCAAACAAGTTCATTTCGGGAGAACGTGAGAGAACGAGAAGCAAACCCTCTCCATGCCACTATTTATAGGCCGGGCAAATCAAACCCATGCGCCAAGTGGCTGGCTCTCCGAATCCCGTACAATAAATTTGCATTAAATGGTGATGAACCTGACGCTTCGAATTCAGCCAAGTCAAAAATGGCTATTTAAAGCACTTGAAGAACGCAACTGTCGGACCAATAAAGACGTGTCATGCAAAGCAGATGCGTCGGTCAAACCGCACATCATACAGATGCGCCCATCAGCACCGAGCGCCTTATGAGGATGCGCCCCATGCGTCCCCATGCGCCTAGCACAGATCGATGCGCCCACTCAAAGGCCCATCACCTGTCAAGAACATTAAATGCTGAAGTCTAACAGAGTTGGTAGCACGTCCCCCGAGGATCGAACAGTTGACAACTTTTTTAGAAGACGAAGCGTCGCCGACGTCAGCATCATCATTACCCTCCTCCGGCGGTTTCAAGCCACGTGGCCGTCCAACCATCTCGCATGCGCCTCCGCAGCCATGCGCCTAATCTCTGCATGCGCCTCAAAAGCCATGCGCCTCAGACTTTTCTCTGATCCCTAAAGACAGAAGTCAAGTCACTACTGAAGCCTCGCATGCGCCTCAAAAGCCGTGCACCCAGACTAGTTCGTGACTCCTAAAGGTTACAAGCCAAAGTCTCCTCATGCGTCCAATCCCAGGCGCATCCTATCTGATCACTCTCCAGTAAATCTGAGATCTTCGAGCCATGGACCTACAACACGTGTCCTTTGACTTGATTCAGCCTATGAAAGGGTGCTAATCATCCAAGATCCCAGCAACAGAAAGATCCTCTCCAGTGCTACGTGTCAGCTCGGCCGCAGCCTACAAAGGCAACAAGAAGGGTTCAACCCCTCAATCAGAGTGCATCGCCCATGCGCCTCCATCAGCAATCACCACGTGGCGTTCCCACGAACAGGTACATCCTACATATGCGTGCATGAGCAGCCAGCCTGCAAAACTATAAATAGAGGGATCATTTCCTTCTTACACACACACACCGACCTACATATACAGAGACAGACCTACGAGCACACAGAGAGAGGCAGATACAGACACTCAACGTCTTCTTCCTTTTCGCAAGCTCCGGTACCCAGAGCAACTCAGACATTCAGAGAACCGAGAACCATCGTCAGATCGTCAAGGGAGTCAACACATTACCACTCGTTCCATCGGCACAAGGGACCCAGATAAACAAAAGTATACTCCTAGGACTACGTCTAAGTCCTACATTGTAACACTGTTCTGTTTGTAATTGAAACTTCAATCAAGATTTTAATGGCAAACAAGCTGGCGACTCTGCTAGGGACCTCTTTCTCCTCCACCGAGAAAGCTGTATCGCAATCCGACGACGTAAAGGTGGGCTCCTCCCACAAGACGCTGGTCATACGCCTCAATCAATAGGCGTATGAGGAGTTCATCTCTAAAGGCAGTACGAGTCCTTCGAAGCGGCTGTCGAAGCCGAAGAAGACTCGTCAAGTCTGGGTACGCAAGGTCGACGCTTCTGGCAACACCACCGAAGGGGATGCTCCAATACAGTCTTCCCTTCCTGCTGACGTTCTCAGCGACCAAGATGCGCCCACCGGTGCAGCGCATCTCTCGAAGAAATGTGCGGCTGACCACATTTTCCAGCCATCTCCCTCTCAGGCGAGGAAGATGCGTCGACGGAGCAGGGGCACAGCTAATGCCCTGCGATCACCTCTGATGCGCCACAGAAGGTCTCTGTCTTTGACAGACTCACCCGCTGTAATAGCGAGGAGAATTTGGACTCAGTACTATGCACCCCAGCGGGCTGGTACGAAGAAGTCTAAGGCAGCACGGGCCATGCACCTCAAACGTGCTATGCCGGCAGCAAACCAGAGGCATGCGCTCACAATCATGCACGCTGCTGATGGTAAGCTGTATAAGGTCGACTCGGGTGCTTCTGCGCTAGAAATGAGTCGACCTTCAAAGTCTTTGTCTCACTTGGGCGCATCTGTTGCGTTCGCAACCAAGTCGAGCAAGGCAAACCCTGTGGTCTTGAACTCCCGTACCTCCACTGGTTGTGCGTCTGAGGTTCGTTCAGTCACTATAAATGTTGTTCCCTCACTACTGATCTGAGCGACTGTTTGGTGTTAGATCAGGGGACGCAACATTCACTTGACCACCCCGGCGCTTGGCCTTACCATGCGCCTGATGGGGGTACGAAGGTGGCATTCTCCTCTAACGATCTGCGTAACATGATCACTCACAAACGCCGATCAGGAGAGTCGATTGACAAGCACAATGCGCCCTCACAGGGCACACCTGTGCTGTAGTCACCATCAACTGCTGTTGTAAGGCAGTAGTCCCACCAAGACAGTCGGTGTTCCAGTGGCTGCAATCATCAACACCCCTCCGACGTCGCCTCGGGAAGAAGGTGTCAATAAAAGAGGAGCCAGAACTAAAGGTTGCTTCATGCAACGTAATCTCTAACTCCTCGTCAATCCGAAAGGCGACTGGCAATTCCTCGTCCTCGTCCAAGAGCCAGCTGAGGAAAACCAAGACAACTATTCCGTCCTCCAGAGTGTTTGAAGGCACTCGGGGGAGAAAGAAGATCTTGGAGGAAGCTGGGGGGGGTAGTCAAGCCCTTGTTGATCCTCCTTCTGAAGACAAAAATGTCCTCTAGAGCACAGCTGGGGTGGATCTTCATCCTGGAGACAAAGTCAGCCTCCCGGACGTAGCTGGGGGTAGTCTGGCCCTGTGGATCTGCGTCTCGAAGACGAGGAAATCTTCCAAGACAGAACTGGGGGATCAGGCCCTTACAGACGAGGATGTCCTCCAGAATGTAGCTGGGGGTAGCCAAGACGAGGCTCCGGGGGAAGTTTCTCTTCTACAAGAGAGCGAGGCCGAAAGCGAAGCCTCAACTGATCCATCCGACTCCAGCCGTGTCATAACAGTATACATGACTGGGGGTGATACCGAGCCAGATGCGCCGCCAGCAGACCTCGTCCAGCACATGGATACCCTGGAGGGAGGACTCAAAACCCTCTCTACCTCCATGCAAATACTGACTCAAGCAGTGTTTGAAATACGGTTCGCTTTGGCCAGAGCACCTTCTACTGGTCCTGACCCAGGGGCCAAGGGAGAATCAAGTGTACCCCTTCAACGGGTATCCTTGGATACAGATCGCCGCAAAGCACCACGGACGTCGGAGCCTTCAAATGCTCAATTCCAGGCGGTACCACCTTCCCTGACTCCCAGCTCCACGGAAGACGTGGTCGAAATGATCAGAGACTTGCGCGAGCGCGTTGAGTCCAAGAATAGACAAGAGGAGCGCCAAAAGATGGGGATCCCCAACCATATCCTCTCGAATGGAACAAAGTGGTTTATCCTCGTAAGTATAAACCACAAACATTGACGCCATACGACGGGAAGGACTCTCCGCGTTGCTATCTAACGTACTTCCAGTCTCAAACGGGACATCTCTCGAAAGAGGACGCACTACTCACCAGCATATTTGTCGGGGCACTAAAGGGAGTGGCGTACGACTGGTACTGCAGTCTCCCCGACAACTCCATATCTTCCTTCGACGACTTGACGCGTCTCTTCCTTGACCGTTTCTACGACGGCGGGAAGGACATGACAATGGCGTCCCTCATAGAGATACGTCAGAAGGAGAAGGAAACAGTTCGAGTATTCATCGAACGCTTCCGACAGGCCTGCTTCAGACTGTCCCCGGGTATGCCAGAACACGCACTCCTCTCCTCCTGCAGTATGAACATGCTGCCTGCAATCAAACTCTGGCTCAACACTCCTCCTCCCGACTGGAGTTCCTTGATCATCGAGGCCGAAGCGACAGAAAAGAAGGCGTCCAATTCTCGTCTTCTGGGAGTCAGTTTCCCTGCCTTTGAGGACAAGGGGAAACGGCCTGCAGCCAACAACCTCGGACGAGAGACGAAGGGGAAACAGGCGTTGACTGTCAATGCCTCCAAGGGTGCATCAGTACCCACTCAGAAGCCTCCACTTGCACCAAGGCCAAAGGAGGTTTATTCTTTCAACGATAAAGACACCCTGCAACTCTTTGAGATACTGAAGCAGGGTGACAAGATCAGTTGTCGGACCCGAAGCGTCCTGACGAGGTTGGGAAAGTAGACAATCCGAGGTACTGTCACTACCATCGGTTGTCGAACATCCAACTAAGGACGGCTACGTCTTCAAAAACTACATCCAGCGTATGATCAATGCGGATGTTATCTCCGTCGACTACGAGGAGAAAACGGTCTCGGCCAACCTGGTATCACTCCAATTTGTGGCACCTTGCCGCCAACCACAACGTAAGATGGCGTCGTCCCCATCCCAAAGGCGACAATGGAGGTGGTTAACTTACCACCTACTCGTGACAACGTGAGTGGACTCATCCCACTCACCACATCTTGGGAAGAGGTCTTATGGGTTCACCCTGATCTCGTCTCCGAGGTTACTCAACCGGAGGTACGCTCTGTCTCCGAAACTAAGGGCAGGAAGATCAAGTCTTGCCGCATTGTCTCTTCCTCTGCGAAAGAGGCACTTCCTGTACAAACACGTTCACATCAGAACGCCCAACCTGACGAAGCTGCCGTCGAGGTGGTGCCTCCTTGCACCGTCCCTGCTACCCAGGAAGAGGGCCCATTTAAGCCTCCAACAGCCAATAAGCAGAAGCATGTAGAGGCCCGTTTCGACAAGCCTCTGCGAAAAGAGAATGCTTCGGGGCTAGCCAAGCCCCACAACTTCGACATACTGGCACAACTTGCCAGTACTCCTGCCCGCTTATCTCTGTTTGAGCTCCTTCGTCTTTCCAAGGACACTCGTGAAGCTCTCTGTGAACCCTTAAAGGATGCTGAGTCCTTCATCAGTCAGGTCAAGCAGCCTGAGGATACTCCGACTACATGTGCGCACTGTCATTGTGCGGATGAAGTTATCCCCAACATAACCTTCACCCAACAAGATATGTTGCTCAAACACAACTGACACAATAGGCCACTGTATTATACAGGGTATGTCGGTTCCGTCAAGGTGAAGCGGATTCAGATCGATCCGGGGTCTTCCCTCAGCATCATCCCGAAGACGCTGCTCTCAACACTGGGGATCCCAATGTACCGACTGGCGCCTTCCAACACAATAATCAGTGGCTTCAATGCTAGCAAAAGCGAGCCGCTAGGCAAAATACGGCTGAAGTGTCATATTGGTAACCTCAGAACCGAGGTGACTTGCTATGTCGTGGACGCTGACGTCAACTACAACCTCCTACTGGGTCGTCCGAGGCTGCATGAGTACATGGTGGTGCCATCTACACTCCACCAATGTATGAAATACGTGTCCACCAACGACATCATCCGGACGGAGTTCGCAGACATTGACCCTTTCAAATGGGTCGAAGCCTACTTCACTGATGCTACCCTATACAAGTCACTCGACGAAGGGGAAGCCAACGACGCTGATGATGAAGCAGAAACAGTGGCAGAGCCGGACATGGAGCCAGAGATGATTCCCGACGCTCCTTTGAAGATCCGACTCAAGGGGAAACCGCCTCAGATACTGCCTCCTATGACTATCAAGCTACCTGGAAAAGCACCAACTGCTCTAGGTAAACGCCTACTGAAGCTCCCTTGAAGATACGGCTCAAGCGAAAGCCGCCTCAAACATCGGCTCCCCTTGTGGCAAAACTATAAGGGAAGGCACCAGCCACTAAAGGCGCAGTTGAGGCACCTCTGAAGGTGCATCTTAAAGGCAAGCCTCCGCAATCATCCGTCTCATCCAAGCTGCCGGAGAAGGGCCCACATAGCCCTTTCGGATCCCAAGGTCAAAGCTGCGGTAGATTCTTCCGATCCAATCCCAGTACTCACAGACGAAGAGTTAGGGGAATATATATCTGCTGATATAGATGCACCCTCTCTGGATAATATAATCCCACGGGACAAAATCTCGTGTTTTATCAATAATAGAGTGTCTTTTAATTATTCTAGTCTTCCACATTAGAATGCCATGTATACATTAGATAACGCTCTACGGTCGTTGCAAACACAAATAACGATCGTCCATCATGTAAATCGAGTAGTCCCGTCCCAAGGGGTCTGTTTTGTAGTCCCACCACGGAATCGAGACGAAGAATCCATCATCTTCGACAAAGTTGAGCGTCATCAAGACCTCCCGCCACTCGAGCAAGAACCAGATTCCGGCAGAATACAAGTCTATCGGTACAACGGACAAGGCAAAGTATCTCATCCAAAAGATGGATTACGATCTAAAAAGCAACAAAGGCCTGAACTACGGCGTCGACGTCTTCCTCTCCGGCTTCCAACACCTAAAGGAAAGCCGCAGGACTACTATCATCGAACTCGACGGGGGGTGGTCTATGTCACACCGCCGTCAACTCTAGAGAGTTTGGAGGCAGAAGAAGTAGAACATTCTCACTCGTCCGAAGCATCAACTTGGGATTTCGATACCAGTATCGGATCAGTCTTCAAGAAAGTTGTAGCTCCCTTTCCCGAAAATTTTGAAATATTTTTGTTTATTATTAATTGATTTAAATGGTGATTATTAGATTTTATAAATAATTATTTAGTTTATTATTACGGTAAATAATTTTAATCATGGTTAGGAAATTGAGTACAAGGTGACTAGAAATCATGGCACAGATAGTGCAGTGGCGTGCTTTGACTAGTGTATCAGCCCTGGTAGGGAAGGTCGAGCCATAGTAATGTCCTAACTAGGAAAACCAGGCCAAGTTGTGACATGACCATTATAAATAGTTAATTATTTATTATTAATATTATTGACGTTTAAGTGACCCGGTGGTACCAAACTAGTCCAGATTGGACCCAATCAAGCCCAAGCCTATGTAGGCATGTAGCGAGGCTAAAGACACTCGTGTAAACGTATTTAGGTATGTACAAATAATTCGTATACATTTTTAGGAATCACCAAATATGTTCTAAATATTAATTATATGTATAATGTAGATATTAATAATATCAGATGTCATTTAGCTTATTGGTATGAATTTCTGGAGCCAGTAAAGATGGTGTAGGATATGTCCATCCAAAATCTAATATTGGAGTTTTTCAATTATTATTGGGATTATTATATTATTAATGTCATTATTGTCGTTATTAAATATTAGTTAATCATTGTTTATATATTCTCTAAATATGGCTTATATATTATGTGTATGTATATAAAATGTATATAAATATAGATTATGTATGTGTACGTGTAGGTATATACGAATATATATAAACGTATAAATATAGGTGTATATGTGAATATATATGTATATATATATATATATATATATATATATATATATATATATATATATATATAAAAGTATATATATATATATATATATATATATATATATATATATATATATATATATATATATATATATATATATAATTTTATATATATATAGGTATATATGTGTATGTATATGTATAAATACATATATATGTGTGTACATGTAATATATAAATACATATATGTGTGTACGGGTATATGTATAAATACGAATATATGTGTGCAAGTGTTAGATATATATATATATATATTTTTTTTTAAGTGTATATATATATATATATATAATATATATATATATATATATTTATATATATGTGTGCAAGTGTGTATATATATATATATATATATATATATATATATATATTTTTAAGTGTATATATATATATATATATATATATATATATATATATATATATATATATATATATATATATATATAAGTATTAGTTTATTATAAATAAACAAAAGAAAC
>JANAVB010034634.1:0-23867 GCA_029216955.1 Iris pallida | reverse complement strand
CACATACTTATATTACATATTTAGATATACTTATATTTATATATATGCATTCATGTGTATATAGAGAGGAAAAGGCAATGTGTGTGTGTGCAAGTGAGAGGGAAAACAGTATGACAAGGGCTGATGTGAGCTTGTGTGTGTCAAGAGTGACTGTGTGGGTGAGAGATGTGTGTGTGTGTGTGTTTAGCTAAGTGTGTGACAGAAAAATAGAGAGTGTGTGTGTGTGTATTAATGAAGGGTGAAAGAAAACAGGAAATGTGTGTTAGGCATGGGGGAAAAATAATGCACATGAATTCACATAACTCTCAGTTTACACAAGCATTCCTATAGCTATGAAATCAGTCAAGCCAAGCAATGTTTCAGTTAAACATTGAGTTTAACTGAAATAAACGGGCAATTTTGTGCACGGCCCGCCGAAATTCAACTTTGGACATACGGTTGGGTTCGTATCAGAAAACTGGATCCGTAGACATGTAGTTTGACGACTTTAGAGACCGTTGACTCTGGCACGCTTTTCGGTACAAAGCGGATCCAATGGCGGACATCGTTTTGACCCAAAATTATTGTTTTGCCCCTGTGTCCAGAATTGGACGTAAGGACAGGCAATCCTAGCTAATTGGACTATTCTGAGATCATTGGTATTGTTTATTTCAGCTTTCGGGGACTGTTGTACGGGTTTTGACTATAGTGGCACATTGAGTAGTTCAGATTGTCGGTTTCACCAGCAAAGGACCACAGGCGAGTACAGTTTATTGTCTGCATTTCGATATTAATTTTTACTATATTTCATTGGTTGGTCATTGGTTATGTGATTATTTTCTATTATAAATTGCTGAGTCGGGAATGAGAAGTACCAAGGATGTGATCTGACCTTAGACCGTGTAGACCGTGTAGACCGTGTTGTATTTATTTCTTGTAGATAGTGTAGACAGTGATTTATTTATTACAAAGTAGACAGTGTAGACCGTGATTATTACTGTATTTAAACTGTGTAGATCATGATTATTATTTTGTAGACAGTGTTTCTTTACTGTAATATTTTCTGTAGACCGTGTAACTGTAGACCGTGTAATTGTAGACCGTGTAACTGTAGACCGTGTAACTTTAGACCGTGTAGACCGTGTCGCATAATTATCCCGAGATCGATCACATATCAAAGGTACTTCTAACAGTTGGGGAAAGTATTTGGTGTCTATTTATTTACTATTGGTTTTTCATATTTCCTGTTTATTTTCAAACCCATGATTGATGTCTAACCTTTGTCTTATAGTCATTTTCTTTATTTGAAATTGCATTCAGTGAATTGTGCTCGTTCCATTCCTGACTGGAAACCAACATTTTCAGGTTAGCCGTGGATTCACTTAGCTTGGGGAGTGACGGGAACACTTGCAGACAAAGCCTAGAGACTAGTTAGATAGTTGAGTTGTAGTCATTCATTTATTTGTACAAGTTTATATTTTCTATAAATGTAAAACTTGTGATCATTGTAAGTTAAATTAGTTTTCTGTGAATGAGCATGGATTATTTATGATTTTGATCTTCATGGCCGTGACAGCGTTCTACCACCACACTGCGACGTAGGCTGGCTTGGACACGTCTCGTATCCGTTAAAAAAAGGGTACGGGTCGTGACACCTATAGCTATGAAATCAGTCAAGCCAAGCAATGTTTCAGTTAAACATTGAGTTTAACTCAGTATTCAGTTTCCTGAATTGATACAGGAACTCCCATTCAGTTTCAGAAAAAATGTAGGAAAAGAAGTCACATCTAATTCTCAGATTTTAACATAAATGGAAACCTGGTTTTCACAAGCCAACCCATAATCAATTCTCAGTGAACTCAGTTCAGTTTACGTCAAAACAATCTCAGGTAATCATATTATTGATTTGAAAAACAGTTTAACACATTTTATTCCTTTTCGAAATCAAAAACAACCTAAATTACCCAAAATTTGCATACAGATAGATTACTTATAGGAGAACAATATTAGGATATAAAACTTGCAATTAACAGTATTTAAACTAACTAAAATGGATGCTAAAACCTAAATTGAAAAACTGGAAATAATACTGAAAATAAACATGTATCAAGTTTTTTTTTAGGAAATTGGAAAATTGATTCATAAAACAACTAAATTGTGAAATTATAGGTTGGTAATGCAAACACTATGTGTGCAGGTGTCCAACAAGTTATTCGTGTCCAACCACGATGACACAACGTGTCCAAAACAATAAAACTCAATCGAGCACAAACTGGACACTACACAGGAAAGCAGTCTCGTGCGTGTGTGCACGCGTGTCGTGCACCCGACACGACACGAATTAGGTCGTGTCCTTGTGCAGGGTGGTTCGTCTAGTGTCCACCTAGGTTTGTGTCACCCTGTATTAGGTCCACGTGTCGTCGTGTCCAACTGATAAGGCCGTATCAGTGCTCAAAAACAGACTGTGTGCAGTTAGTGCAAATCTAATGCACTGCGGATTCCGTGTCCGATACGACACAATGTGTCGTGAGACTCGAGGGGGGGCCTGACAGTGTTTTCCCCCGCCTCCGTGCCAAGTAGCACGTGTCCACGTAGCGTGTGCTGCGTGCAAATGGCCCCGAGCAGCAAGGGAAGCGCACAGCTCGCGCGCGCGCGTGTACCCGCGTGTGCACGTGTCCAAAACGACTCGATACGACACCAAAAACACCTCAGTCGACCAGAATCATGTAAGCAACACTAAAATATAATTTCCTATTCAGAAACTTTCCTAAAAACATTCGAAATGCCCTTTGGGGCATTTCATCAAACACCTTAGCTAATGGGCTGATACGTGTCCATTTAGGACACGAAATGGACACAAAATCCTACAAAAATCTAGGATTAGCTAGGAGACATTTAGATCTAGGTCATTATGCAAAAATAACAACATCTAATTAAGGGTTTTAGGGATTTACCTATTGGTGTCACAACTCCTCAAAAATCTCCAAAGAGAGGGTGTTTCTTTGCTCCCCAAACTTCACCAAATTGCTATGAAACTGAGAATAACATATACCAACAGTAAGAAAACCTAAATTAAAACCTATTGCAATTTGTTTGAGGAAAAAAGGAATTAATTTGGATTTTCTATGAATTAATGAAGTTGGTACATACCTCTCTTTCCAAATGAAACTTTCCTAAAGAGGCTAGCCCTAATGGAAGAGAGTATTTATAGGGTGGGAATCCCTATGCTAGTATGGTGTGGCCGGCCAACTAATGGATTAGGGTTAGGGTTAGGGTTAGCTAGTGGGTTGGGCTTTGGGCCCCTATGTGCCAAGTTGTTAATTAATGGTTCAACCATAAGTCATGGCTTATGATTTAACTGTTCTAAACTTAAATTCTAATTGGCCTATTAGGAATTAACTTAATGTTAGGTTAGGGTCACATGACCTAATCAAGTCAAAACACAACTAGGATTAGCTTCTAGGTTAGTCTACCAAGGCCAATGCTAGTCAAAGTCAACCTAGTCAACCATCATTCAAATAATTCCAAAATAAATCTTAAAAATTCCCATAAATTCAAATAAATTATAATAAATTCAAATAATCTCAAAAATGACAAAAATATCCTCAAAGTAGAAATGTGGTAGTGACAAATCTACCTTTCTTAAAAGAATTTGTCCTCGAAATGAAAGGCGAAATACAACTGATGAGAAGGATAGAAAGTATACCTCACGGTCCAAAAAGATATGGGTATCGCTCGCGCATCTCATCCTCCCGCTCCTAGGTAGACTCTCCTGGAGAATGATGCCTCCATGCGACGCGAACCAAATATATCACCTGGTTCCTCAGAACCTTCTTCCGTCGATCCAGTATCTCCACTGGCTGCTCTGGATAACTGAGAGAAGGCCCAACCTCAATCTCCGAATGATCAAGCACATGGCTAGGGTCAGCCACGTACCGTCTCAACTGTGATACATGGAATACGTTGTGGACCCCCACTAGTACATGTGGCAAGTTTAGCCTGTATGCCACGTCACTGACTCTCCCACTGATAACGAAAGGGCCGATGAAGCGCGGGCTAAGCTTCCCACCTCCACCAAAACGTATCGTACCACGAGTCGGAGATATCCGCAGAGAAACCATGTCTCCGACCTAAACACAAACAGGGTCTCGTGTTACTAAATAATCAAACATTATCAAACAACAAAACAAACAAACTACTTCTAATCCTATCTCTAATCAACTGAGTCAAACATAGTCAATGGTCAATCACTAGTCAATTTTCTCAACATCCTAGTACATGGTCATCAGCTGGTCAACTTCTTAGGATTTTACCTATGCTAGCTACCTAAGTGTTGGCAACTAGAACTTAGCAAAAAGAGAAACTCTATAATAGGCTAGCTCTTAACTTTCCAATCCTATCAAGTCACCCATAACTAAATACCTACAAGCTACGCACACCAATCCCAAATACCACATATATATATATGCTCAAGAACAACAACCCATCACAATACCCTAAGTATATCATCTATATAAATATACATGACTGATCAACCAAGGGTTAAGGCAGACTTAACTTATAAGGGACTGAAACAAATGCTTAGAACTAGGCTAAGGATGAATGGTCTGAATCATCAGGATAGGCAAAAGGGTATGATGCTAAGGAGATTAAAATTATAAGCTAAAGGATAGGACGTTTGGGTCCACTTGTAAAGTCAAAGTGAAGGGAAACCTACACATGGAAAATGAACTAATGCTCAGGTAGAGGATTGGAAGACTGAACCAACAATGAAATAATGGGTTGGACATGTATCTGGACAGATGGGCTAACCAGGTATCATCTGTTTCTAAGAATGAAAGGGGACAGAATAATGATCAAGGGAGAACTCTTATTAACAACCCACATTATATCCCAATATATGTAACTGTCCAAGTGAACTAAAAAAGTTTAAACTCCACTATAGGGCAGGCACTGCAGGTTATAATGAAGGGTATTGCAAGGCTATCAATAAGTAAAATGCTAAGAGATGCAGTATGTCACCATGTACAGAAGTAAGGATGAGTGCAGCCCTCTAATATACATGATACTAACTTTCCAGATATGCAGAATATGATAAGGGGTTGATGGTTATATTGGTAAGTCAATAATTGGGTCTGAACTATGGTGTAGTGAAACCTATGATGCAACATGGTGGGTAATAAATTTTGAGTGCAGTGAACAACTTGTACAAGTCTGAAACAAGGGAACAGCGTATCTAGTGAAGGGTCTGCACACTACCTATAAAGGTTGATCAATATGACTGAACTCAACACAAAGAGAACTTACTAAAATAGAAAACTGAGCCAAATACAGGCTAAATAACTTGTCAATAATCCTATACAAAAATGACCTATAGGTACCAACCAACCCATATCCCATATGCCAATATCTTCTGCAACCTATCTATATAAATAGACCTCTTGGTCTTAGGTGAAACTACAACTATACCCAAGGGCAGGCTCTGGTCATGGGTGCCTCACTGGAAAATGGTAAGGAGAAATAATAATAATCATAAAGGCTGCAAGGCATACTAGCATCCTATACGTAACTGGTTGATATTATAAATAACATAGGAAATCATCTACAATGGGTTACTATTCTAATACCACTACTAACTACCATCTCTAGGGTACAGACACCCTACAAGTCGTCATATCATTACACTATGAAGATCTAACCATGAATAAGTTCTACAAACTAAAATATCCCTACTCCTAAGTTATTTGATGGAATACAATTTTAAAAATAACAGAAGGGTATGAAAGAGATGATATGTTGAAACCTTCTCAAGATAAAATCTAATAATCATATGCGTCTGTCCAAATCAAGTTACTCAGAGTCTTCGTCATGTTAGTGAGCAAGGCTATGATAATCACAGAGTCCTCGACTAAGGCACATACCTCTAGAATCATGGTATTTAAAATTTTCGTATTGCCGCATGCTTGGCAGCGAAAACATTAAATTCCCACACCCGAGAAATACGTCCTAAATCTGACTATATGTCCTCACTATGCCAGCTAACACGACTATCGAAGATTCTAGATCCCATAACTGAGGTGACCTAGTCCATATGATTCATCTCAGAAGAAAATCAAACATAACACAAGAACAACATGACAAAATTGATCAACTAACAAGGAACAGAGGGAATCAAAATTTCAAGGCAGTTATAAGAGGCAATTACGGAAAGGAAATTGAATAGAACGAAACCTACAACTAGATCTCCAACGGCCTGAGCATCCTCGACTGTCCCGGCGAAAGCTCATTCCTGCTGGCCTCCCCTGGCCTGCTGTTGATGCTGCATGTACCTCTGTTGCTGAGTCGGTAAGGGTAATCGCTTCTGCAGGCCTACCGGAGTCCTCGCTCCTGCTCCCTGAGCTGTTCGTTTAGGAAACTTGGGACACTCTCTTAACGGATGATATGATGCTTCGCAAAGTAGGCACTTGCCTATCCTCATTCGGTATTCGCCCCAATCGTGCCCTGGTTTCCTACAGAAAGGGCAACTGGTAATCTGCTGCTGTCTAGGGGTCTGCTGCATCTGTAACGGTGGTCCCCTCGGCTGCTCTGTCGGAGCCATAGCTCATGCTCCTGATGCTGCTCCCAGAACTACTCTGTCTATGTTCTGGGAACACTCCCTCAGCTGGTGGTACGCTGCTCCACATAGTAGGCACCTGCCCAGCCTCTTCCTGCACTCACCCCATCCATGCCCCGACTTCTTGTAGTAGGGACAACTGATTATCTGCTGCCTGGGTGCCTGATACTGTCTGGGTTGTTGCTGTCCCTGCTGATGGCCCTGATCCTGGAACTGCTGCTGAACAGGCCTCTGTTGATACTGATGCTGAATCTACAAGAGGGGTATCTTGGCCAGGCCCGCACTGCCACTAGCTCCCTCAAAAGGAGGTGCAATGGGACAATCCATCTTCTGGTGGGCACCTGACCCACAGAAATAGCAAACCTTCAACCTTTTTCTGTACTGCTCCCAGATGTTGAAGACATAGGTATAGGCAACTCTAGAGGGGGTGAATAGAGTTTGTGTCGATAATCACCAAATAAAAATTAACTCTATATCACCTCCACAAAATAACTATCAAGATAGTAAATAAATCAGAAGGAAATGCGGAAGTAAATAAAGATCAGAAGAGCATACGCAAACACAGCAGTTTTAACCTGGTTTCCCTCGTGGAGGACTAGTCCAGGCCTGAGAACTCTAGCTCAGGATTCAAATCCACTATTTGTGAAATAGTAGTTTACAACCCGTGCATTTTTTTCAGAAGAGCACGTCAACTTCTTACAGAGGATCGCAGTGGCGATTTGCTTGGATTTTTCCAAGCGACTTGGAATTGTCCAAGTGACTTTTCTTTTCAACTCTTGCACAAAAACTTCTAGCTGAATCGCACTTGAGCACCTTGGGGCTTAGGAAGTTTTGTGGCTAGTAGATTGGAAGAGTAAGGCTCTTGACTATATAGGCTATGTAAGAGAAGAAGAATAGAAGAGTGGATGGTTTCAAATGAGAGAAACCAAGGCCTATTTATAGGGTTCGGGACAAGCAGAATTCGGCCAGAATTCGGTATGGATAATTCAAATTTTTGGCCGTTGGACAGCTTGTAGCAAGCAGGCCCTAAAAATCAGGGTACTGAAAATCAGGGGACAGAGTTCGGCCCGAACTCTGTGTGGTGGCAGAGTTCGGCCCGAACTCTGTCTCCAGCAGACAGAATTGGTCCATTGGGCTTTTGGACTTTGTGGAGCTTGGGCTTGGTTCAGGAATTGGTCTGTTGTATGGTAGAGCTTTGGAGAGATATGCTAGGGGTTGAGATGACTCAGTGCGACTCAACGTACACATTCTCCTAGACTCAATAAATTGAAGATTACAGACTTAGAACAAGTAGGAAAACCAAGAGCCCTTTGATGATGCCTTTCTTCTGATATTTGAGCAGCCCTGAAGGCGTCTTTTTCTCTGACAGCAGTCGTCCGAAGATAAACAGATCTGGAAATCTGAATACCTTTCGGGGGCTTCGCCCCCGAACCCCCGACGGGGGGCGCTGCCCCCTCGACCCCTGTCCGCTGACCGGGCAGCGGAACCCCCGATGCGAGGCCCCGGATAGGTCGCTAGGCGATTCGGAGAAATCTTTTGTATGACGCCGTCTTCGCTCCATCATTAATTCTTCATTGCCTATGTCCTGTTTGATCATGTTTGATCATGCTTACTGCATGTCTACAAATACATGTTAGGCCAGCAAAATATGTTGCAGTACGATAGAAGCATAGCAATATAATACAGGACAATTAGGACATTGCTAAGTTTAAGTAACAACATGATAGCATGTTAGGCCAACAAAATATGTTGCAGTACGATACAAGCATATCAATATAATATAGGACAATTAGGACAATGCTAAGTTTAAGTAGCAACATGATAGTGAGTATATGAGTATTAGTGACATCATTATGTTAAACTTAACTGATTAGCCATATTCAAAAACACAATATAATCATTGGGCCAACAGATGTGTCCCGGCTTCTTGCAGTAGGGACAACTGATTGCCTTCGGGTCCTGACCCGATACTGATGCTGTGCCAGCTGAACTTCCACTGGTGTCTGTGTCTGATGAATCTGCACATGGGGCCTCTTGGCCTGGCCTCCTCTGTTGCTGGTACCATGAGCGTCCCATCCCCTCTTGAACAACTATTGCCGCTGAGTTTCCACTATCTGCTGGAGGAAGAGAACAACCGTACCACGTCCTCTGATCCTGATGGCGACTGCTGCTGAAGAACGTTCGGGACGACAGGAGAAAGTCTCGGAGTAGGAAGAGGTGCACTCCCATAAGCTACAGATATCCCAGCCTGAGCTGGCATAACAGGAGTTGCAGTCTCGGGGCCCTGCTGATCAGGACGAGGAGTGGTAGACCCCTCAGTGGTGTCTTCCTGATCGAGACGATGAGATCGTGTCTCCATAACCATCCTGAAGACAGATCAACAAGTGTCACGACCCGCACCCTAGAGTAAGGGCACGAGACGTAGGTACGTCCAGCCTACGCCGCAGTGTCGACGGTAGAACGCTGTCCTAGGTCACAACATCTAACAATATAATGCAAAACAGTTTATACTTCCCGAATGGGGGTAACATAGCAGAAAGTAAACTCAATCACAATTAAGGAAGAAGAAGTATGATATGATATAAAACTCAAATAAAATACAGAAGATCAGAAGAGTCTAAGTGTCTAAGATAACATCTCAGCAAACAACCAAAAATACAAGTCTCAAACTACTGAATATGAAAGAATATATACAATACAGATCCCAATGATAGTAATAGTAAAACCTAGACTAGGGAGCCTCAGTCTCTATAGCTAATGGATCCGGCTGGAAATCCGGATCAATGGTGTCATCTAGAGATGTCCCGTAGTAGGTATCCACACAGGCCTCCTCCTCATCCTCTGTAATATTTTTAACAGGTCTAGTCAGGACAGGAGCGAGCACAATACATCTCAACAGATCATAGCAGGTTAGAAAATATAATCATGCAGTAAAGTAAGATACATGAATTGAAAGAAAGTACAGAATGTAAACAGAGAGAGAACTGTAATAGAAATATCTACTATAAGTAGAGAGCTACCAGTGACTAGTGATTTAGAGTACAAAGTCGACATATGAACGGCTTGATTTGCACATGGCTATACTAAAGAGGCGTACATGGCTATTCTACTTTGGAATTGTTCACACGACTATTTATACTCCCCCGTACCCCCAATCAATACACAAGGATCCAGCTAGATTATGTTATGATTCTATGTAATGGCCTACAAGGGGTGATACATGGTAGGCCCATAAATAGATGATCTGGGAATGCCCATAAATGGGTGATTCAAAGAAGACTCTGTGATCATGAGAGTACATGTCACATGTGATCAATGAACTGTGAAGCATAGTGATACACCATGTAAGTGAAACGCACAGAACATGTAGTATCCGATGCTCCTGAGGGAATAACATCTCAAGAAAGGATCCATATAGTACTAATCCGTGTGACCAACGTGACAGTATCAAGTAAAGTAATTTAAAGCAAAAAAAATAATTCTAAACAGGATATAAAATGATCAAAGAATATACTCGCCTTGTATCTGAGTGTCCAAGATGAAAGTACTATCCGAGGAGTAGTGTCTGGCTCCTATTTAGAACAGCACAAGTCACAACAAGTCCAGAATGGTAAAATAAAGTTCTACTATGCACTCTACATGAGTCTAGGTCAAACTAGACCAAAGTCAACTCTTGGTCAACCTTGGTCAACCCTAGAAGTCAAACTAGGTCAACTATGGTCAAACTAGGTCTAACAAGTCTAAACTAGGTCTAACAAGTCATTCTAGGTCTAACTAGTCCATACTAGTCTAATCAAGGCTAAACTAGCCTAACTAAGCTCTCATTAGTCTAACAGACACACCATAAAATATATATATATATATATATATATATATATATATATATATATATATATATATATATATATATATACAATAAGATATGCATAGCACATTAGCTATTACACATATAGAAATTCCACATCCTACTCTAGCATTCACACATCACATATCATTATTCATATACACTGTATAAGGCAATGCCATATTGGCATTACACTACACATTTACACATAGGCTATTATAACTATTTACCCATATATATATATATATATATATATATATAAAAAATATATATATATATATATATATATATATATATATATATATATATATATATATATATACATAGAGAGAGGGAAAAGACATATCATGGCAATGTGTGTGTGTGCTAATGAGGACTGAAATCAGTATGTAACATGTGTGTATAGATGCAAGGTTATCTCAGATTTTGTGTGTGTGTGTGTACAGGGAATAATTAGGATAGGGTGTCACATAGAGGGATATGTGTGTTGCATGTGTGTGAGTGAATGTGGGAAAACAGTGTGACAGTAATGAGTGTCATGTGTGAGGGAATTGTGGCTCAGGGTGATAGGAAATGTGTGTATATTAAGAGTTCACCGAAAATCTATGTGTGACAGGGAAACAGTGAGAAAAAATTAGAACAGTGTGTGTGTTCCAGTGTGTCAAACAGTTGTGTGTGTCAACATACAAAACAATGTTTTACATTGAAGGGAAATTATAGCCATCTGTAAACATATGTGTGTGTGTGCAAATCAGGAGCCTGTGACTGTGTGTCCAGGACCCTATGAACCTGGGTGATAGTGTCCCGGTTAAGTCAGTGTTAGAGAGTAGGCAATGTGTGCAGGAATTTCATGAAATGGACTGAAACATGCATGTGGGTTTGTGTGTTAGCAGGTTAGAGTGTTAGAGTGTATGGGAGTGCACAAGGGTGTCTAATGTGTTCACAGATGTTAGAAGAGTACTCAGGTGACAGTGAACATGTCCCTGTGTGTGTCAAGAGGAGGAATCTGTGTGTTCAACATTTGTGTGTGTGTGCTCATAGGAACATAGGGTGTGTCTGTTCAGGTGACAGGAAATGTATGCAATGTGTGTAGGCTGGGTATTAACCCGTGTGTTAGAGTGTTCTCAGGAAATTGTGTGAACCTGCACATGTATGAGTGTGTGTATGGAAATATGTGAACCTGTGGTCAGTATTCAGATAATTCAGTTTGTGTTGATAGGAATAATGTGTGCTCTGGAGTGTGTGTTAGAGGAGTCAATGTGAACCTGTGTGTGTACGTATTCAGTCCTACAAAACAGTGTGTGTGTGATGTATCAATGTGAACCTGTGTGTCACCAGTGAAGGAATCATATGAAATGAACTGAACATATGTGTGTCAAGAGGAAAATGAGTGTGTGACAGAAAACTATTTGTGCTAAACTTACAAAACAGTGTGTCATAGATAAATTGTGTTTAACAGGGTACAAAATGTGTTAGCAGGAAATAGAAACCAGTGTAGTGTGGATGTTATACAGTGAAGGAAATCAATCAGTGTGAGTGTTTGAGAGTAGGCAATGTTCTCAGGATTGACAGTGATTACAATGCAAGTTCAATCATTTGAAGCTAAACTCATAACCATATCCCATTCCAACACAAGCCTATTCGAATATGTAAATTAAACTAATCAGAGATTAGTGAATATATTAGGACATGATTTTAGCATTAAACATAACTAATCATAATGAAATCTCAGGAAATTAAACAGGAACATAACAGTGTACAGTCACTGATACTTTGAGTATCAGTCGACTGAACACTCCCAATCCATATTCGATTTCCTATTCTAATAAGTAAATTACATAACAGAGATTAAGAAATGTGTTAGGACATAAATTAGCATTCTAATCATAACTTAAACCATAATGAAAACCATTAACAACAGGAATTTAGAACAGTGATACTCACTGATACCTTATGTATCAGTCGACTAGGAATATTCA
Source organism: Iris pallida (assembly GCA_029216955.1). Classification (NCBI taxonomy): domain Eukaryota; kingdom Viridiplantae; phylum Streptophyta; class Magnoliopsida; order Asparagales; family Iridaceae; genus Iris; species Iris pallida. Next base: position 11,452 of record JANAVB010034634.1, on the reverse strand, counting down.
AACCACATTCGATTTCCAAATTCAATTTAGCAATTCAGGAAGAACATTAGGTAGATATTAATTAGGGTATATCAGTAGGTAACATACAAACCAAATGGTGTCCTAAAATAGGACACACGAGTGTCCAGAATAATACACACGCACGCACGAGCCTGTACGAGATTGCGTGACCAGTGCACGTGTCCGCACGCACCCGACACGCATTCTTGGGAAACGAAACCTCGGGAATGACACGACAGTCACTGCCCCTTGCTTTACGTCCAACCACATGTGTCCACGTGCTCTGTGCATTGAGCACGAGCACGCTGGTAGCAGGGGAAGGCTACCCGCGCGCGCGCGTGGTGCACCCCGCGTGTGCACGCATCCAAATCGACACGACACGACATAGAAAACACCTCAGTCCACCAAAAACGTGTAAGCGACATCAAAACTCAACTTCTTATTCAAATACTTTTCCAAATATCGATCGAAATGCCTATTGTGGCATTTCGTCGAACACCGGCGCACCACGCTGATACGTGTCCGATACGGACACGTATAGGACACAAAATTGGACAAACTCTATTCCTACAGAACCAGGACACATAGGGCTAGGTGTTTATGCAAAGAAATCCTAATTTTAATGGGGGAATAGGATTTTACCTATGTGTGTTCTTCAACACAAAAGCTTCTACAAAGGGGATCTCCAAAAGCCACCCAACTTCTCCAAATTGATTCAATCCTGTGATTTGACTCCACAAATAGTTGGAGAACTATGATTAGAATATTATGGAAGAAATTCCAATGAAAATAGAGCTCTATTGATTAATCTATGGAGAAAAGAAGTGTAGGCTCACCTTGTTCTTAGGGAAAAAAATGATAGAATAATGGAAGAAGACACTAATTTCTAAAGAGATATTATATCGGCAGGGGAGGTCTTGGCTGGCCACTTTAGCTAGGGTTAGGGTTTTTAGGTTGCATCTAAGGGCTAGCAATAAATCAAGGCTAATGAGTGGCCTAAAATCTAGGGCTCTTTCCTAGTTAAGTTGCAAACCACCCTCTTAGGTAAACATGACTCAAACCACTATCCAATACTAACTAATTCTCAATGTGGCTAACTAGGCTAGCTATGACTAATCTAGGTTAGGCTAACCAAAACCATATGGCAATAAATAAACTAGTATTTAAATCACACCATTCAAATAATTTATTTTAAATTCCTAATAAAATATATTGAATTCAAATTATTCAAAAATGACAAAATACCCTCAAACTAGAAATAATAAATAAAATACCCTAATCACAAGTCATGATTTTAAATAGTTTAAAAATGATCAAGAATCACCAAAAATTATAATATGAAGTAAATATCAATAAATAATAATTATAATTACAAAATTTCAAAATTACCCTCATTTGGAAAACTGGGTGTTACAATCCTATCCACCTTAGAAAAATTTCGTCCTCGAAATTAAGATGATCGCACCCCCTTCTAGGTCAAACATAGTCAAGGGTCAATCACTAGTCAATTTTTCTCAACATCCTAGTACTTGGTCATCAGCTGGTCAACTTCTTAGGATTTTACCTATGTTAGCCACCTAGTGTTGGCAACTAGAGATTAGCAAAAGAAAACTCTATAATAGGCTAGCTCTTAACTTTCCAATCCTATCAAGTCGTCCATAACTAAATACCTACAAGCTAAGCACACCAATCCCAAATACCACATATATATGCTCAAGAACAACAACCCATCACAAATACCGTAAGTATATCATCTATATATATATACATGACTGATCAACCAAGGGTTAAGACAGACTTAACTTATAAGGGACTGAAACAAATGCTTAGAACTAGGCTAAGGATGAATGGTCTGAATCATCAGGGTAGGCAAAAGGGTATGATGCTAAGGAGACTAAAATTATAAGCTAAAGGACAGGACGTTTGGGACCACTTGCAAAGTCAAAGTAAAGGGAAACCTACACATGGAAAATGAACTAATGCTCAGGTAGAGGCTTAGAAGACTGAACCAACAATAAAAGAATGGGTTGGACATGTATCTGGACAGATGGGCTAACCAGGTATTATCTGTTTCTAAGAATAAAAGGGGACAGAATAATGATCAAGGGAGAACTCTTATTAACAACCTACATTATATCCCAATGTATGCAACTGTCCAAGTGAACTGAAAAAGTTTAAACTCCACTATAGGGCAGGCACTGCAGGTTATAATGAAGGGTATTACAAGGCTATCAATAAGTAAAATGCTAAGAGATGCAGTATGTCACCATGTACAGGAGTAAGGATGAGTGCAGCCCTCTAATATGCATGATACTAACTCTCCAGATATGCAGAATATGATAAGGGGTTGATGGTTATATTGGTGAGTCAATAATTGGGTCTGAACTATGATCCAGTGAAACCTATGATGCAACATGGCGGGTAATGAATTTTGAGTGCAGTTAACAACTTGTACAAGTCTGAAAAAAGGGAACAGGGTATCTAGTGAAGGGTCTGCACACTTCCTATAAAGGTTAATCAAACATGACTAAACTCAACACAAGAGAACTTAACTGAAAATAGAAACTGGACCAATATAGACTAATCAACATATCAATAATCCTATACAACAATGACCTATAGACACCAACCAAACCCATACCTCATATGCCAATACCATCTGCAATCTATATGTAAACTGGTTTGTATTATAAATAACAGAAAAATTATCTACAATGGGTTACTATTCTAATACCACTACTAACTATCATCTCTAGGGTACAGACACTCTACAAGTCGTTACCTCATTACACTATGAAGAACTACATATGAATAAGCTCTACAAACTAAATACCCCTACTCCTAAGTTATTTGATGGAATACAATTTTTAAAAATAACAGAAGGGTATGATAGAGATGATGTGTTGAAACCTTCTCAAGATAAAATCTGATAATCATATGCATCTGTCCGAAATTATGTTACTCAGAGTCTTCGTCATGTTAGTGAGCAAGGCTACGATAATCACAGAGTTCTTGACCAAGGCACATACTTCTAGAATCATGGTATTTAAAATTTTTGCATTGCCGCATGCTTGGCAGCGAAAACCTTAAATTCCCACATCCGAGAAATACGTCCTAAATCTGACTATATGTCCTCACTATGCCAGCTAACACGACTATCGAAGATTCTAGATCCCATAACTGAGGTGACTAGCCCATATGATTCATCTCAGAAGAAAATCAAACATAACACAAGAACAACAGGACAGAATTGATCAACTAACAAGGAACAGAGGGAATCGAAATTTCAAGGCAGTTATAAGAGACAATTACGAAAAAGGAATCGAATAGGACGGAACCTGCAACTAGATCTCCAACGGCCTGAGCATCCTCGACTGTCCTGGCGAAAGCTCGCTCCTGCTGGCCTCCTCCGGCCTGCTGCTGATGCTGTATGTACCTCTGCTGCTGAGTCGGTAAGGGTAATCCCCTCTGCTGGCCTACCAGAGTCCTCGCTCCTGCTCTCTGAGCTGTCCATTTAGGAAACTTGGGACACTCTCTTAACGGGTGATATGATGCTCCGCAAAGTAGGCACTTGCCTATCCTCATTTGGCATTCGTCCCAATCTTGCCCTTGGTCCCTACAGGAAGGGCAACTGGTAATCTGCTGCTGTCTAGGGGTCTGCTGCGTCCGTAACGGTGGTCCCCTCGGCTGCTCTGTCGGAGCCCTAGCTCCTGCTTTTGGTGCTGCTCCCTGAACTACTCTGCCTATGTTCTGGGAACACTCCCTCAGCTGGTGGTCCGCTGCTCCACATAGTAGGCACCTGTCCAGCCTCTTCCTGTACTCACCCCATCCATGCCCCGGCTTCTTGCAGTAGGGACAACTGATTGTCTGCTGCCTGGGTGCTTGATACTGTCTGGGTTGCTGCTGTCCCTGCTGATGGCCCTGACCCTGGAACTGCTGCTGAACAGGCCTCTGTTTATACTGATGCTGAATCTGCAAGAGGGGTATCTTGGCCAGGCCCGTACTGCCACTAGCTCCCTCAAAAGGAGATACAATGGGACAATCCGTCTTCTGGTGGGCACCTGACCCACAGAAATAGCAAACCTTCAACCTCTTCCTGCACTGCTCCCAGATGTGTCCGGGCGTCTTATAGTAGGGACAACTGATCGCCTTCGGGTCCTGACCCCGATACTGATACTGCGCCTGCTGAACTCCCACTGGTGTCTACATCTGCTGAATCTGCACATGGGGCCTCTTGGCCTGGCCTCCACTGCCGCTGGTACCGTGAGCGTCCCGTCCCCTCTTGAACAACTGTTGCCACTGAGTTTCCACTATCTGCTGGAAGAAGGAGAACAACCGTGCCATGTCCTCTGATCCTGATGGCGACTGCTGCTGAAGAACGTTCGGGATGACAGGAGAAAGTCTCGGAGTAGGAAGAGGTGCACTCCCATAAGCTGCAGATATCCCAGCCTGAGCTGGCATAACAGGAACTGCAGTCTCGGGGCCCTGCTGATCAGGACGAGGAGTGGTAGACCCCTCAGTGGTATCTTCCTGATCGAGACGATGAGATCGTGTCTCCATAACCATCCTGAAGACAGATCAAACAAGGAATCAATACTGAGATAGAAATGATAATTCAAGGAAGGACAATTATTCAAGGAAGTATCAGGAATTTAGATGGCACGGATCCAGTTTAGAGTTTTTCCTAATGTGATTGAGTACCTCAAAAATAATCCTAATCCTACTGCAGGCTGTAGTGATACTCTAGTTCAAATACCACTACATAAACTTGACCTGCATGGGCCACCACTAAAAATGTGTCACGATCCGCACCCTAGAGTAAGGGCATGAGACGTGGGTACGTCCAGCCTACGCCGCAGTGTCGGCGGTAGAACGCTGTCCTAGGTCACAACATCTAACAATATAATGCTAAACAGTTTATACTCCCCGAATGGGGGTGACATAGCAGAAAGTAAACTCAATCACAACTAAGGAAGAAGAAGTACGATATGATATAAAACTCAAATGAAATACAGAAGATCAAAAGAGTCTAAGTGTCTAAGATAACATCTCAGCAAACAACCAGAAATACAGGTCTCAAACTACTGAATATGAAAGAATATATACAATACAGATCCCAATGATAGTAATAGTAAAACCTAGACTAGGGAGCCTCAGTCTCTATAGCTAATGGATCCGGCTGGAAATTCGGATCAATGGTGTCATCTAGAGCTGTCCCGTAGTAGGTATCCACATAGGCCCCCTCCTCGTCCTCTGTAATATTTTCAACAGGTCCAGTCAGGACAGGAGCGAGCACAATACATCTCAATAGATCATATCAGGTTAGAAAATATAATCATGCAGTAAAGTAAGATACATGAACTGAAAGAAAGTACAAAATGTAAACAGAGAGAGAACTGTAATAGAAATATCTACTATAAGTAGAGAGCTACCAGTGACTAGTGATTTAGAGTACAAAGTCGATATGTGAACGGCTTGATTTACACATGGCAATACTAAAGAGGCGTACATGGCTATTCTACTTTGGAATTGTTCATATGACTATTTATACTCCTCCGTACCCCCAATCAATACACAAGGATCCAGCCAGGTTATATTATGATTCCATGTAATGGCCCACAAGGGGTGATACATGGTAGGCCCATAAATGGGTGATCTGGGAATGCCCATAAATGGGTGATTCAAAGAAGAGTCTGTGATCATGAGAGTACATGTCATGCCCCAGAACCAGAATACTAGAGAGCGAGGGAATGACTCAGCCAGCTACGTATTACGGGTAGATGAATACCGTATAATACGATCAATGCTGTCTAATAAGACGAGGGGGTGCGTACTACATAAAAGTCTCACTATGGTCACTTCACATCTATTGTCTCAATCATTCAAACAAGAAACAGAAATAGAGAACATGTGAGATAAAGCAGTAAGGCGTCCCCAATGCTCAGTCAAAATGTTCTTGATATCTGGCTTTAAAAAACATAGCCAGATGATATAGTAAGTATACACAATTGTTATCAGCTGCAGCCTGACTTAGTTACAATTATGCAAAAAGTAGGTACAAGACAATCCGACTAACATGTCGGTGCCAAACGACAAAGTATAAAGTAATTCACAAAATGAGCGGGGAAGTAAGAAACCCACTCGAGTCCTCCTGCGATCATCCCTCTAGTATTGACCATCTTGGAGGTAGAAGTAAGCTGGATCCTCGGGGACCGGCTCTAAATCTGGCCATGCAAAACCAGAGAGGTTAGACCTCTAATAGCAAGTACCGCAAGGAAGCACGATATGAGGAATGAAGCCAGTAAGAAGAGAATATGATAATAGATCTCTGCTATCTACTAGGATTCATATAACATCACGACACTTCGAACCAACCACCCAACCAAACAAGGACAGAAGTTGACCCGTCATGTCCTGACATTCTGATCATCTCAGCTAGGTAACAGAGTAGGTACAGTACACAAACAAATCAATTTAAACGGCCATGCAACTACTATGACTTGCTACTGTGAGTTCCAAGTTATCCTGGAATTATGCAATAAAGGATCCCTCAGTTCTTATTATGTGTAAGCAAGGCTAGTCTGTCCAATCAATCAATTGCGCCAATCATGAATTAGACGAGTCCCAGCGGGACGCTCGTCGTTAATATACCATGTACAATTAAATAATATAAGCAAATACCCTTCCCTGCCCGTGTGGCAGATTTGCAGTATCTGTGGGAACCAGCCGGCCTGTTAGACACTTAATAGTCCCAAGAGGGCTGCCATGTAAGAACTCGGGAATCCATTCTCTCCATGCAATCATTATTTTATCTAACTTAATAGTCTTTACGTTGAGTGAAGTCCCATGCCGTGGATCATGGTCATTCAAATGAGTACTTTCGTACGGGGTACGATATGCACAACTCTACAACGATACCCGTGCGGTTAGGTTGTAGGTCTTACATAGCGTAATGCAACAATCAAAACTAACTACTGAATAATCATGCCTTGACCATAAAGTACACATGCTGCTTTGAGAAGATAAATAAATAAATAAATAAATTGAAGCCTGCATGTGCCTGTAGGCCAATATTCGGAATCAGCCAGTCGATTACCATAGTTCGTGTCTCATTTGTTTAATTCAATAAGACGACTAGCCAGCCTCTTAGTTCCAACTAAATTAAGATAACAATCCCTGTTTATTAATGTCAAGACAATAATTAATGTTAATAAATACCAAGTCAATCAATCAATGGTGATAAATGTCAACCAATGTCAATTAATGCCAAAATAACAATTTATGTTTAATTAATGCCAACTCGGGACAGAATCAGCCAAAAGGGCATTATGGGCAGTCATAGGCAGATGCCTATTTATGCGGCTAGGCAGGTCGGGCTCCATCTATGTGGTCTGGGAATAACAATTCATATGGGGCACAAAGAATAAGCCTATGCGGCTCAATGCCAATTCACATGCGGCTGGAAATGATAAACCTATATGCGGCTAAAAAAATATGCATACGCGGCTGGGGGTAAGCTAGGCCTTATGCGGTTGAGATACGATGGGTGTTCATGCGGCTGCGGATGACTGGCCTTATGCGGCTAAGAATTGTCAGCGCCATGCGGCTGCGGGTCAACCTGAGTCCATGCGGCTAAATAAGTCGTACGGCCAGGATTTATATATATATATATATATATATATATATATATATATATATAAACTTCATGCGGTCGAAACGTCGACGGGTCATGCGGCTAATTAAGCCCAAGCTTATGCGGCTGGAAATATAACATGCGGCCAGGCGCTGCATACGGCCGAAACATTCCATACGGCCAGATACTGTATGCGGCTCAAGAATGACTTGCCGCATGAAAACTCATGCGGCTAAGTACTGCACTTCTTCTTCACTATTCCGAGAAGAACAACCATGAAGACCTTACTTCCAAGCTCCATAAATCCTTCATTCCAAGCCCAAATCTGGACTTCCATAGGTCAAAATAGGGTAGAACGAAATTCTCTACAACCTGGAACCATCAAAAACTTGAAAATAACAAAGTTACTAGATCAAACCTAAGAAATCCGAAAATGCACAAAACTTAGATCTACAAGAAATGAACCATGGAAATTGAAAATGTTAAGTACTAAAGAGGTTCAAAATCAAGTAAGAAAGATGATGGAAGAATAATAATGGTGATCCATCAAGAAGCAAGTTGGCACTTGCCTTGGCGGCTGGTAGGTGGGGGAGGAGTTATGAGGAAGAAGAAGATTAATGGTGAAGTAATGAAGAGAGAGAAAGGGGTGGGCTTTAAATGAAAGGGGTGGTGGTAGGTGGGGGTTTATTTTGGTTCATGATGAACCAACTTACTTAATCCAATCCAAGCCAAATCCAAAGTAAAGCTAAAGCAGAGTATGAACGCAGAAAATAAAATACAGAAATAAAATTACAGGAAATTAATTAATGTGAAATTAAAAGGGGTTCAACTACAGAACAATACATGATAGTTATTAAAATATATTAAGGCAGTATATGTCTAAAAATACGTATTCTGGGAACGGAAAGTGACATCTCTATCCTCCTTAGAAAAATTTCGTCCTCGGCATTTCAAATCCAAGCAGGATAGGAGCATCAAAGCTAAACTAATCTAAGTACAAGAAACTTGAGCAAGCAATCATTCTTCAATGTTTAACTAGCAGATAACATATCTATATTAACAATCTACGATATCAAGTAGTTCTATCCATGGGGTGACAAGTATGAGGAGCTAATACGATCAAGGTATACAGAAAGAGATATACCTTGTGAGTCAAACAGGTATGGATATCGTGATCGGATATCATCCTCACGTTCCCACGTTGACTCTCCCAAAGAGTGATGACCCCAAGCAACCCGAACAAGGTTAATTGTTCGGTTCATGAGTATCTTCTCTCTTCGGTCCAAAATGGACACAAGCTGCTCCTCGTAAGACAGGTTGGTTCCAACAACCAGCTCAGAATGATCAAGGATATGGCTTGGGTCCGATACATACTGTCACGACCTCCACCCTAGAGTAAGGGCACGAGACGTGAATACGTCCAGCCTACGCCGCAGTGTCGGTGGTAGAACGCTGTCCTAAGTCACAACATCTAGCAATGTAAATATCTAACAGTTTATACTCCCCAATTGGGGGTGACATAGCAATAGAAACTCAATCACATCTAAGGAAGATATAGCACGATATGAATAGAACTCAAGGAAATGAAATAGATAAAACAATAGTCTAAGATAATCCCAGCAGTACAAGTCTCAGATAAAAGAATATATACAACTGATCTCCACATAAAGAGTCTAACTAGAACATGTCTCAAGACTACAAATGAAAAACAAGCTAGCTAATCTAGTCTAGGCAGTCGGAGGAAAGTCCTCAGCTACTGCTGGATCCTCCTGAGGGTCCAGCTCACAGGTGTCATCTAAGGTTGCCCCGTAGTAGGTGTCCAGGCAAGCCTCCTTCTCGTCCTCTGTAATATTTTCAACAGGTCCAGTCAGGACAGGAGCGAGCACAGTACATCTCAACAGATCATAGCAGGTTAGAAAATAAAAACATGCAGTAAAGTAAGATACGAGTACTGAAGAAATGCTGTATGTAAACAGGAAGAGAACTGTAATGTAAATATCTACTATACATAGAGAACTAACAGTGGCTAGTGAGTCAGAGTACGAGATAGCACATATGAACAGGACGAATTTGCACAGGATCGAGGTGCACAAGATCTACACTACTTTGGAATTGTTCACACAACTACTAGCACTCCCCCGTATCCCCAATCAATACACAAGGATCTAAACAGGTTATGTTATTGCACAAGATATCACATGGGGGCCCATATAGGGTGCACATGATAGTATACATGGGGGCTCCGTGAACATAAGAGTACAAGATTTACAGGAGTGCACATGTAAAATAGAAGCACAGGAGTACATGATGTAAGTGAAACGCACAAGCACAATGTACCCGATGCTCCCGAGGGGGATAACATCGCATGAGAAGATCCATATAGTACTAATCCGTGATAATGTTGTGACAGCATCAAGTATAGTAATCTAAAGCAGGAATATAATTCTAAGCAGGATATGAAATGATTAGAGAATGTACTCGCCTGTAACTGAGTGTCCGGTATGAAACGTACTGTCCAAGGAGTGGTGTCTGGCTCCTAATCAGAACAGCACAAGTCACAACAAGTCCAGAATATCAAAATGGAGTCCTACTATGCATTCTATATGATTCTAAGTCAATCTAGGCCAAAGTCAACTCTTGGTCAACTTTGGTTAACCCTAGAAGTCAAACTAGGTCCACCAAGTCTAATTTGGTCTAAACTAGGCTAACTAGGTCTAACAAGGCTATACTAGGCAACACACACATTCAAGAACTCATTATACCTAAGTATACACACAATATATATATACACAATATTGAACTAACACTAAGCATTATAGGCTAAACACTATATGTATTCAAATAGACACACATTCACACATATCTATAAATATATTACACCATACATATGTACATAGATATATAATATACACATAGAAATGCCTATAGGGAGAATGCATGTGTGTGTAGGGATTGAACTAGCTAACAGTCCTAGCGATCAATTAGCCTTCACTGTAAAGGAACCCTTTAACAGTCCAAAACAGTGAAGAGCACAGGAATTATTCAACAGGAAAAATAATCTAGTGAAGGAATAAAAGTAACTGGTGTGTGTGGATAACAAGTGTTCAGGAATTTGCAAAACAGGAAGTTAAATCCATTGTGTGTGTGAGTAGTGTCCAAGTGCAGGAAAAGGATGACAGTGCATATAGAACAGTGAACAAGAGTGCTGTGCTAAGTATAATCCTGGACTTAAATATTCAGTCCCAAGGATCAGCTAACCATAAAACTGTAAGGACAAATATCAGTCCAAAATAGTGAAAAAAATATTGAAGAACAATGAAAGAAGAATCAGTATATATAACTGTGCAGGAAATAGTAAAACAGGGAGGAAATTGAGTGTGTGTGTGTCAAGAGTGTGTACAGGAATAATGGCAGTGAAAGGGAATCAAACAGTGTGCATTTGAAGAGTTGTGTGTACATAGGCCATCATGAGTGCAGGAATACAAAATATGTTATCAGGAATAATGTGACAGTATGCAGGAATTAGAAGCAGTGAAGGGAAGTACTCAGGAAAACAGTAAGGAAGAAAAGAAAGGGAAATCAAACATTGTTCTTCAATCTCAGTTTTACAAAAGAGTATAACCCTCTGGTATATACAAGTATCTACTCTCAGGTTTTTTTTATAAAAACAAAACTCAGGAATCACTTGACAGTGAACACAGGTTTCATGTATCAAACAAACTCAGATTAACCCACAAGTAGCCCAAGTCTGGGAGAACCAATCTAGGAATTATAACTCAATCATTCAACAGCATTAGATGGGTAAAATTGATGGCAAGG
>JANAVB010034633.1:0-106945 GCA_029216955.1 Iris pallida | reverse complement strand
ATCTTTAGCTGTATTATAAACCTTTGTGTAACTTCTTACTATGAATTTTTTAATATAATGAATCGACGATTTTGCTAGACCTTATCTTGGATTTGATATTATAGCTCTGGTTTCAAAATGGTTCCTTCTTTTAAAGAAATAAGCAGAACAGATTTTATTATTATTTCCTTCTTGCTATATTCTTGTTTAAATAATAATAATAATAATAAAATTGTCTTGATTACATCAATCACCTACTTTACAATCTTGGTAGGAACCTAAATGTTGGTCTTGATATGAAATTTGATTTTATATTGGGATATGAGAATATAGATATAGTGGACAAAGACACTTGCCTGACACGTGTGCATGCTACGCTTTGATTACCAACCTATCTAAATACATATTAATATTTTTTGATGTTTAAATTTTCAAAACCCCAATATTCTGATACAATACAGTATCAGAGACTGGTTCTCTGCTTTTCCAGTTAAAATTTATAATTCAAATATAAATTTCATGTTATTAGTTTGTTTATATCACTGCACATGTATGTTTATACAGGATTTCAATTCTTAAAGAAATTGGTTGAGTTTTGTGTTTGAATTTGTCAAATCTGAGACTATGTACATATTAACCCTTAATATTGGATTCTAAGTGAATAGTTCAAATTGCTATTTTTAATAATATTTTGTGCTAGATACGTTGTTGTATGTAGGGATATAATGTTAGGTTTCATATTCTTACATGTTAGGTTGTGATGAACATTGGGTTGGCTAGATGTTCGAATTTCTCCAAATCCTAAAACTGAATACATGTTAACATTTTACATTGATTTCAAATGTTTAGTTCAATTTCAGATTTAATATGTAATATTGAACTGTATGCATTAATAAATGTATGGATAGTATGTTAGGGTTTCATATCCATCATGTTAGGATGTGTTGGGAGCATCGAGTTAGTTGCATTGTTCAAACCCCTAAAATCTGAAACTGCATTCTGTTAATATTGTACTGGTTTAAATGTTAGCTTATTTTCAGATTTTGTATGTAAATGGTGAACTAAAACTGGATTTAACCTTTCAATACTAAGCTATAACCCTGTACAAGGACACACACCCTAACTTAGTATACGCTGCCATGTAAACCTAACCCTTCCTCTCTATGCTATGTTCATATATCTATATAGATATATATAGAGTTTATGCATACCTGTTATAATGTATATAGACACAACTAAATCTCTAGCTCTTTATATATAACATATGGTTGGTCATGCATGTTATGAGTAAATAGGTTGTATATTATAGATTGTTAACCAATATGCCATGAGTAGTGTAACTGGATAGCTATTGTTTTGAAACCCAAATCCGAACGCCGTCGGCATTTCAATTCCTCCGATTGACTTTGCGGGACGAGACACACCTATACACTTTCATGTATATTCACGTACACACATGCCTACTATCTAACCACATGAACATGTCCATATACACCATACACACAAACTACATAACATTTACATAATGCTAGCTTTTCCCTCTCTAACACTCTCTCTCTATATATAATGTGATTGGATTTCAATGCTCGACATTTGTGCTTTAAATTTTGATTTTGATTTTTCTTTGAATAGTACCCTTTTATAAATAATTAGTATTTATCTTTATTTATTTTTGATAAATTACCAGTTTTCATATAGGATGGTAGACTGCCTTACAGTCTTGACGAATTGTTGTTTCTGTAACTTTTCTAGTTTAGCACCCTAGATTGCTTGTGTGTTTCGATACCCTATGACCGTTTGGTTAGCATGACTAGTATACCTAGATGAGACTTCACTACCACCGTATGCCATGACCCTGTATGCCATCATTTTTAATCGTATGTTTTATTTAAGTTCTGAGTCTTGATTGTGGGGGTTTGACCTAGAAGGAGTATGAACATTTTAATTTCGAGGACGAAATTTTTATAAGGTAGCTAGGATGTGAGCACCCTGAATTTTGGGTTGATTTTTTTATTTTACTGATTGATTTAGTTTCAATAAATAAATTATTCTGTTTATTATCTTTAAGTGTACTTTTCCGTGCCTTTGATATTTGGAGTGTCAGGGATGTTCAACTCTGGAAACCTTCTTTACGAGTTTTGTAGTGGAATTTTGTAGTGGACCGGATTACCTTCATGATGGTATATAAGGTCCCATCCAAACTTGTTCCCTTGTACTCTTTTTGCTTCGCAGAACTTCGGGTCGATTTAGACCATTTGATCAATTAATTAATTTTACCACTCTTTTCCTTGATCATCATATGTACGTTACCATGACTTTTGATTTGGGAGCACCAGACCAGTCATTTTCTTGAAACCAACTTCTCATGCATGATCTACTCGAGACGCTCTTCACCCATGACCTTCATGCCCCACTCAGACACAACATTTTATGCTCCATTGCTTCGCACAACTTTCCTGACACGTGATCCGATTTCATTTCACCCCACGGTGTCATATTTATTTTCCAACTTGATTTGTGGGTACCCTGTCGACCAAAACTTGTCAACCCCAAATACGGACATGGCCCACATTGAGCCTACTACCCGTACGACACTTGTGTCCCATTTATTGGAATCCCCACATGCTACTTATTTACCCATGATTATAAACACCTATTTAATTCGATTATTTTGCCATATCTGATTTTGATCTAACCCGGCTCCACTGAACCCAACTTCAGCTTCATGTTTTCCTCTCTCATGACTTCCTCGCTTTTTTTTGCCCAAAAATAATATTAAATACCCTGTCCATCTATTTTTATATTTAATAAAAATTTCTATTTATTAAAAATCCCTTGGAATGACCAAATTTCCTACATTCAATCCTAGACCTTAATTTCACATATTATCATCACCACCCTACATTCATATTTTTTCCAACACTCACCCTCAATTTTTTCCCACATGGCCGGTCCTAACTTCTAGGGATAGCTTTTCTCTCTCCTTCCCTCTTTTACTCACTCCCTCTCATTAATTATTTACTCACCTCCTCTCTCTCTTTCTAATATTTTTTTCCCATACTACACAATAGCATATAGCACCACCACCCTGGCCGAGGCCGCCGGCCACCACCCTGGCCAGCAGGCCGACCAGCCTCCTCTCCTCCTTCAACCATCACCACCACCACTTTATTTCATCACCACCACCACTTTATTTCATCACACCACCACCACATCCATCACCACCCGAGCTCAGCCACCAGCCTCACCGAGCCAACCTGGCCGAGCTTCTTCCATCCCCTTGGTCGGAGCTCCGCCGTGGCCGATGCCGTGGACCACCACCCTGGCGGTCGGCCACCACCATTCTCCTCCTTCCATTGAATCACCACAACTACTAAATCAATCCACCGCCACCTCCATCATCCGCGTGCCACCATCTCCACCGTGCGGCACCGCAATGGCCACGCACCACCGCCGACCTCGCCGTGGCCGTACGCCCCCGTCGTCGTCGGGCCAGGCAGGCCGCGCACCCCACAACAGTGTCGCAGCAGCTGCAAACAGCAGCAGTTGGTCGGCCGGGTATGGCCTATGGCCGCGCGCGCAGGCCACGTCGCCGGCCATCGCCACCGTGGCTGTGTGCACCCCGCGGTGGGCGAACGCCGGCGGACCCCCTGGGTCCGCCGCTTCTTCACCGGCACGACGTATAGGCGATTCGTGCATTTCGTACGAATTCTCGCCGTGACGCGCGCGGAGTCAAGGCCGTTTTGGCGCCCCATCATAGCAACTTCGTGAACGATTTCCGAGAAATCTGACCATTGGATCGACGATTTCTTCTCTTCGTCACAATCTCGGTATATCCACCTTCACTCCTGTCAATTTTCATCAGTTAATTTTATCATTTGATACCTCAAAATCGGCCACCAAGTTGACCGTTTAAATTGTATAAATTTTGGACAGTTTCGCGGAGCCAACTTCGTCGGCTTATACCTCCTCCACCGTAGCTCCATTTGGCGTGCTACCAGTTCCTGTGTGAAGCTGGTATAACCCTCTTACTACCCATCCAGTTTTGTTTCATTGTGAGCTTGTTTGATTGGTTGAATTTGAAGCCAAAGTTGGCCGTCCGAATTTATAATTTCCAACTTGTAAAATTCTATTTTTGAACACGGGACTCTAGATTTTATTTCTGACACCACCAGTAGACTCATGGCGTCGTTCTGGTATGTTTACATATATAATTTGTTAGATTTGGAGGACGTGGACCCTGGCACGCATTTCGGTACAAAGGCCCTACAGTCCGGGTCAACGGGACTTTTTGATATCGGCTCATCGGAATCCAATTTTGGATATACCGTTGAGTTCGTATCGTCATTCTGGACTCATTGACATATAATTTTCTAGGTTTTAGTGGACATTGGTTCCGGCACGTATTTCGGTGCAAGTTGGATACCAATATCCGGGTCAACAGGTCATTTTGAGATCGGCTCATCGGAATCCAATTCCGGATACACCATTGAGTTCGTATCGTCCATTTGGACTCGTTGACATGTAGTTTGCTGAGTTTGAGAATATTGGCTCTGGCACGCATTTTCGTGTAAACCAGAATTCTAAGTTCTAGTCAACGGACCAAATTGAGATCGGGTCAACGGAATCCAATTCCGGATATACCGTTGGGTTCATATCGTCATTCTAGTTTCATGGACATATAATTTGTTATGTTTTGTAGACTTGTTTTTTTGCACATTTTTCGGTACAAAACGGCTCCGACACGGATACCCTTTTTGACCCAAAATTACCATTTTGACCTTTGTCCAAATTGGACCGATGGGTAGGCTATCCTAGCTAATTTGAACATTCTGGACACGTTGGCGATGTTTATTTTATCATCCGACAATATTTGTAGATAGTTTCTCTATGGATCACCTTTTAATTAATAATTAATTCTTATAATATTCGTATTTCGGGATTAGTACAACAAAACTGAGATCGGTCAATTCCGGCGATCTTTCAACGCAGAAATTGACAAGATGGACACGTGGATCACTATAATAAGATTATTAACCTTACCGTTGATTATCTTATCTCGATTTACGTGTCATAAGTTTCGATGTATGAATAACGAAGTACACTTTATATCTTTAATAATTAGACTAGAATTGACCCTGTTTGACCAGAGTTGACCAGTTGACCAAAAGTCAACTGTAAGTCAACACTTGACCTAGTTTGACTAGATTGTTGGCCGGAGTTGTCCTAGAGTTGATTTGACTTAGAAGAACCTAGGATAATATAGATTGCTTGTAGAGATTCATTTATTACAACTTGAACACCTTGTAACCTGTATTGCTTTAAATAGGACTCTGTGGCTTCAGTTGGACACCTATACCTATCAGCTGTTCAGGTTAACAGGCGAATACATTCTCTGATCATTTTATATTCTGTTAGAATTATTCTCCTGCTTTAGATTACTTTACTTGATGCTGTCATGTTGGTCACACGGATTAGTACTATATGGATCCTTTCTTGAGATGTTATCCCCTCAGGGAGCATCGGATACTACATGTTCTGTGCGTTTCACTTACATTGTGTATCACTATGCTTCATGGTTCATTGAATCACTTGTGACATGTACTCTCATGATCACAGAGTCTTCCTTGAATCACCCATTTATGGGTATTTCCTAGAATCCCCATATGGGACTATCATGTATCACCCTTCGGGGGCCATTACATGAATCATAATATAACTTGGCTGGATCCTTGTGTATTGATTGGGGGTACGGGAAAGCAGAAGTGGACATGTGGATAATATCCAAGTAGTGTAGCATCAGAATCATTCCGTAGTGTAGCATCAGAATCATCCTATGCCATTCACATGTCTATATTGTACTCTGACTCACTAGCCACTGTTAGTATTCTATTTATAGTAGATATTTCCATTACAGCTATCTCCTTTACATTTTGTACTTTCTTCAGATCCTGTATCTTACTTTACTACATGATTATATTTTCTAACCTGCTATGAATTGTTGAGATGGACTGTGCTTGCTCCTGTCCTAACTAGACCTGTTGATAAATTTTACAGATAGCCTGGAGGTTGCCTGCTAGCCTAGAGGAGACACAGTAGAGATTGTATAGATAGTTATTTCAGTTGTCTGGAGTTGTATTTACTTTATGGATTACTGTATTTGAGATTTGAGATGTTTTTCTGGGTTTGTGTATCTTAGACACTTAGACTTCTATCTGCTGTATCTCTTTGTGGATTTCATGTTTTATCTATCTTTTATCATGCTCTACCTTAGATGTGATTGAGACTGTATTGCTATGTCACCTCCATTCGGAGAGTATATACTGTACATGTACCTTTATATTGTTAGATGATTGACCTAGGACAGTGTTCTACCGTCGACACTGCGGCGTAGGCTGGACGTACCCACGTCTCGTGCCTTTACTCTAGGGTGCGGGTCGTGACAAGTTTTTAGTGGTGGCCCATGTAGGTCGAGTTTGTGTAGTGGTATTCGAACTAGAGTACCACTACAGCCTGCAGTAGGATTAGGATATATTTTTGAAGGTACTCAATCACAGTTAGGATCCCTTGAGAGATACCTGGGACGACCCTTGAGAATCTTATTTTAACTTCGATTTGAAAACTCTTCTTCCCTTGATTTGATTTATCTTTACTTTTTGTTGTTGAATTTGATTTTGATGGATGATTGTTGAATTTTGAATCTTGATGTTAGCTGTTGCATCCGAGTTTGTATTTATATGATTTGATGGATTATTGTTCAGTTTTGAATCTTGATGTTCGTTGATAAAATTGATTTTTTTGGTATCCATTGTTGATTTAATTTAATTTTTGTCAAGATAAAATTATATGGGCTAGATCATCTATGTTATAGAATCTAGTCTTCTACAGTCACATTAGCCAGCATGGTGAGGACATATAGTCTGACATGGATATATTTCTCGGGTGTGAGAATTTAAGGTTTTCGCAGACAAGCTAGCGGCATCGCAAAAATTTTAAATACCATGATTCTAGAGGTATGTGCCTTAGTCGAGGACTCTGTGATTATCGTAGCCTTGCTTACTAGTATTACGAGGATTTAGAGTACCATGATTTTGGATAGATGCATATGATTATCCGATTGTACCTTAAATGCTTTTGAACATGTTTTTTCTACTTTTGTTTCAGTCCTTCTCAAAAAGAAAGAAAGAAAGAAGGAATTATTGTTTATTTTGTTCTGTTTTGCTTCTCATTATTTAACTTAGGAGTAGCTTTAGCTATATTATAAACCTTTGTGTAACTTCTTACTATAAATTTTTCTTAATATAATGAATCGACGATTTTGCTAGACCTTATCTTGGATTTGATATTATAGCTCTGGTTTAAAAATGGTTCCTTCTTTTAAGCAAATAAGCAGAACAGATTTCATTGTTATTTCCTTCTTGCTATTATTCTTGTATTAAATAATAATAGTAATAATAAAACTGTCTTGATTACATCAATCACCTACTTTACAATCTTGGTAGGAATCTAAATGTTGGTCTTGATATGAAATTTAATTTTATATTGGGACATGAAAATATAGATATAGTGGACACAGACACTTACCTGACACGCGTGCATGCTATGCTTTGATTTCCAACCTATCTAAATACATATTAATATGTTGTTGATGTTTAAATTTTCAAAACCCCAATATTTCTGATACAGTACAGTATCAGAGACTGGTTATCTGCTTTTCCAGTTAAAATTTGTAATTCAAATATAAATTTCATGTTATTAGTTTTGCTTACATCACTGCACATGTATGTTATATACAGGGTTTCAATTCTTAAAGAAATTGGTTGAGTTTTGTGTTTGAATTTGTCAAATCTGAGACTGTGTGCATATTAACCCTTAATACTGGATTCTAAGTAATTAGTTCAAATTGCTGTTTTTAAATATAATATTTTGAGCTAGATACATTGTTGTATGTAGGGATATAATGTTAGGTTTCATATTCTTACATGTTAGATTGTGATGAACATTGGGTTGGCTAGATGTTCGAATTTCTCCAAAATCCTAAAACTGAATACATGTTAACATTTTACATTGATTTCAAATGTTTAGTTCAATTTCAGATTTAGCATGTAATATTGAACTGTATGCATAGATAAATGTATGAATAGTATGATAGGGTTTCATCTCCATCATGTTAGGATGTGTTGGGAGCATCGAGTTAGTTGTGATGTTCAAACCCCTAAAATCTGAAACTGCATTATGTTAATATTGTACTGGTTTAAATGTTAGCTTATTTTCAGATTTTGTATGTAAATGCTGAAATAAAACTGGATTTAACCTTTCAATACTAAGCTATAACCCTGTACAAGGACACACACACCCTAACTTAGTATACGTTGTCATGTAAACCTAACCCTTCCTCTCTATGTTATGTTCATATATCTATATAGATATATATAGAGTTTATGCATACCTGTTATAATGTATATAGATATATATAGAGTTTATGCATACCTCTTTATATATATACATATGGTTAGTCATACTTGTTATGAGTAAATAGGTTGTATATTATAGATTGTTAACCAATATGTTATGAGTAGTGTAACTGGATAGCTATTGTTTTGAAACCCAAATCCTCCTATACACTTTCATGTATATTTCACGCACACACATGCCTACTATCTAACCACATGAACATGTCTATATACACCATACACACACAAACCACATAACATTTAACTTAATAGCCTCTATGTTAAGTGAAATCCCATGCCGTGGATCATGGTCATTCAGAATGAGTACTTCCTTACAAAGTACGATATGCCCAACTCTACAACAATACCCGTGCGGTTAGGTTGTAGGTCTTACATAGCGTAATGCAACAATCAAAACTAACCACGGAATAATCATGCCTTGACCATAAAGTATACATGCTGTTTTTGTAGAAAAATAAATTGAAGCCTGCCTGTGCCTGTATACTAATATTCGGGATCAGCCAGTCGATTACAATAGTTCATAGTTAATATGAACGTGTCCCATTCATTCAATTCAATAAGACGACTAGCCAGTCTCTTAGTTCCAACTAGGAACGCATGATCAATTATTAATCAAGATAATAATTAATGTTAATTAATGCCAAGATAACAATCAATGTTAATTAACGTCCACTCGGGACAGAATCAGCCCAAGGGGCATCATGGGCTAGAGTTTATGCGGCCGAAAAATTATTGATTCATGCGGCTGAGTAAAACATGCATATGCGACTAAGAAAATAAATTCTTATGCGGCTATAAAATAACAAATCACATGTCAGAAGAACAGAATGAGCACTCAGCTTATGGATCTTTAGCATAAAAATTCCTTGATCCTTTTAGTTACAACACACATCTAAATGTCAAGCGTACAACAAACTTGTAGCATAATCAATCTATATCGATGAAGTTTAAGAATAACTACGGAATAGCCCGTGATAGATTCAGTAGAAAAGAGTATACACTAATCCTACAGGTTCAAGGACAAAAAATTCTTTATTCCCTTTAGTTATGATATGTAACACAAATATAAGGTCAGGCATAGTAGCAAGCTTAACAAACCCATCAAAATCACTGATCTATTTTGTTCATCTGATCTAAATCTAAAGTAGAATGCAAATAATTTCAAATAACTTCCTGTGCATCAAGAGCTGACAGTAAACATACAACTGGCTGGAGCACCACAGAAAATCTTGCTTGTTTGTTCATACATCATTGATGTGAGTAGATGATGATGTATGAAGTGGGTCGCCCATTAGGAAGAAATGTATTTCATTGGCATGTCTTTGTGCAGATATCTATGTTACACGAATATGGACATGGATACAGCTACAGACACGATACAGATACGAGTTATGGACATTTTCAAATAGGTAGAAAAGTAGTTATGGAAATCACTACCCTTTGTATTGTGTATCCATTTTTACTGCCTCAGTATGGGGTCAAACATGACATAGTTATTCCAATTAACCGTCTTATCTGCTTTGTATATGTTCAAACCTTCTAAAATAAATTACACTATTGCAGCCAACCCCACATATTTAGGATAAAGCAGATAGCTCTTTGTTGTTTTCTAAAATGAATTACCATGTCCGTGCAACTAGATAGGATATTGCTTTTAGGATAAAGCAGATAGCTCTTCTAAAATGAATTACCATGTCCATGCAACATGCTACTTTTTTGTTGATGTTTTCATGTCTGTGCAACTAGATAGGATATTGTTCAATTTGTGTGTCATAATCAGATAGCTCTTGCATTAGAGTTGGGTGTAATTAATTTACTATACCTTTTTATCGGAAAGAATACCATCAGTACTACTCGGAATTTTTCTACTAGCATATAGTCCAGTAGCTGGAGCTGGAATAACCAATGCCAACAGAGGAATGTACAAAAGAACCTCAATGGTGCTCTAGGGTGCACCACGCACACAAAAGGAGCATCAAGAGTAGCTAACAATGGTAAGATAGATAATGCCCCCAAGTAACTGTTTCTTAGGGAGGCCCAAGCAAGACTCAGCTATTAATAAATAAGTGTGTCAAAGGCTCAAGCTACTCATTAAATCATTCCATGTGGGCATTCATAACATAAATGCTTAAAATGTTATTCAAAAAGTTTAAATAGTAATGTAGTTTCAAAAGGTATTTTAAAATAAACTAGTACTAGATAGTCATTCTGAGGATTCCAGATTTGACAGAAAATATCATTTGTTATCTGAAGGGTATGAAAGGATTGTCTAAAACCCTAGTCCCCATATCAACTGAAACCATCAGGTTTTAAAAATTTTACACAGTTACACACTTAATTAGATGATATGACTATAAGAAATATATATTTCTTCAAGTTATCTCACTGGAATTGCTAGGTAATATTAGCTTTATATTTGGATTATTACCAACTTTATTAAAAGAGAACTGAATTATCAAAAATAACAATAGTATCATTTAGGTTCTGTGTCTTACAATAGTCAGTCACCTATAGCTAATTTACGTTTTGGCCAAAAGTGATATACATATTCATTAAAATCGTAGACATTGTGGAGGTTACATGAAACCATGTACAAATTATAGGATAAACAAGTAGTTAAAAAGTACATGCAAACTTATACATTCTGGTTATCCCTATTATCAAAAATCAAGGTAGACAACTTCTGTTACGGAGAACAAAAAAAAATTATCACTTGAGCTTAACCAATCCTTTACTGAGTAGTGTTTGTGCTCATTGCTGTCCTGAATGCAGTTCAAATCAGTGCTTGTTAAGACCTAACCATTAGTGGATTCAAATTCAATTGGTCAATTTCCTCTCTAAAGAGCCTCTCAGGCTGTACTTAATCCATAAAATGTATGATGATGATCAATAATCTTAATATTTTTAGTTCATTAAAACCTACCTAACGAAACAACAAAATTAGAAGATCTGCGGATGTATATCCCTAATTTAAATCCATGCTGAGTGAAACATTGAGGAGATTTAGGATGCAAGTACAAGAGAATTTAAAGGATGAGAGAAACATAGATATACCTATTCTAGCTGCCTTCCAAAAGAATCATCGAAACCTGCCAAAAGTAAGATCTCGTGAGAAATAAAATCTCCTCAAATTTCTAGTTTCTTTCTACCTATATAATTTATTTTTTAGTGTATCAAATAGAAAAATCAAATGCTACTTCATCAAATAGATAGATAAGGATGGAATATAAACTACAAAGGCTTTTTCCAATCATGAGAAGCACTGGTCCTGATGTGTAAACTATAAATAGATAGCAAGTGGAAAAATCTTGAGTCAGTGCTACACAATTGACAAATTGTTCTTAAAATAACTGAAGTATTCTTCCCTATGTAATAACGATCAGAAAATTTATGCACAACTTAGCCTACCAGAGTCAAAAAGCTACCCATCTGATATTGATATTCTGATGGCAACAGAAAACTTATCAACATTTATATATTAGAGTTACAGTTAGCATGGTGAATATGAAACAGTTGAACAATAGATTTCTTACAGTTATATGATGGGTTCAGTCGGTGATTAGATTGCATTTATCATTTGTATAAGCATATAATAAAAGCTCTATAGTCTACTCCATATTGGCTTGAACCAATATCCTGTTTCACGAACACATGTTATATCCTTGACTATTGTTTTACTCATAAAAAAGGGTTATGCCATAACCTGACTGGTTTCTATACCAAAGAAAAATATTAAGCTCGTGTTACCTAAGACTTTGAGTATTTGGAATTCATATACTATTATACTGATACTTGGCCCAAAATCAAGAACCTCATACTAAAGAAACTACCAGTAAACTTAAGCTCACAAGAAATACCAACAGTGTTGCACAAATCAGATTCCAGGTATTCCATGTAGTACCGAATCATGCCCTCAAATCTCAGGGTGTCTCGTCAATATCTTTGCCCTTTCTGTACAACTGCAGCATCGACAAGAAACTAGAAACATCAACAAAGATAAAAACAAATGCATATGATCATTGCTTCTTAAGAACCTATACAAGTGTTATATAATGCGTAAATGAGGAAAGAGAGATGAATACCTCTTTGGCATAGAAGGTAATAGCTTCTCTACGGCTTGAAGAAGAACCTCAACCCCTTCCTCCTTTGCAGCACTCGAGTCCTCAGCACCTGGTGACAATCAGGAACAAAATAATTGTTTGGTTAGCAACTTTAGGATCACGTTTACGCAAATGAAAATAAGATAATATTGCGATACCTTGAGAGTGTGGAAGTGAGGAGCCACCTAGAAGATAATACCTAGACATCTCATCTACGTCTCCACCTTCTTCTTGCATTAAGTTATCAAGCATATAGCCAATGAGTTTATAAGCAACCAAACTAGTCTCATCACAGATCTCCTGGATCGAGGTTTCTCTAATGCGTGCATTCTCCTGAACAGTATGCCTGGGTTCCAAATCTATTTCCTCCTTGCAGAAATGCTTTAAGGGGTTCATATCATCTTGCTCTAGCTTATAATTCCTCGAGATACAATCATCAGTGTCATCTTCCATATTATCCAGAGGACAACTCTTATTGTTAATATGGCTTGTGAAAAATCTTCTTCCTCCAGTTTAGGATTCTTGATGAAACAGCCAACCTCATAAGCATCGGCGACTTGTAAACGATTACTCTGATTATTGATTTTGGGTGCACGGTGTGCAGCAGTCCATGAATCCCCTATAGTCCCTACATCTTCATTTAAGCAAGAGCTGTAAATTTGTCTGTGCTCACCAGATGTGGCGCAATAGTTGGTCTCATCCAATTGAAAATCATTGTTTTTATTGCCATTATTATATCCCAAAGGCTCTGATGTCTCTGACATCTCACCGGTCTATGGAAGCAGGTTTAATACAACTTGTGTAAGCAGACCGCTAACATTCAGCACACTCTCTACTTCTTCGTCTATCATCTTCTCACTCGAAAACAATACGGGTCGACGTCGAGACCTCCTGTTTAGGAAGGCAAGAACACCTAACACTTTGTCAGGAATTTCTATAGCATCACATTCAAAAAGATACTGCATCAAGTAATTCCTAAGGCTACTCCTAAAACTCCTCATCGAAACCTTAGCCTCTGGATCTACCAAGGGATGCAAAGCTTTGAGCTCTTTTATTCTAAAATTTGGTAGTAACCAAAGAGCTTTCAATATATCATTCTGCACGTATACTATTTTAGGTGAAAAGAGATAAAACTCTGACGTTGATATGTCCACGCATCTCGTTTTCTGCTTGAGGGACAGACGCATAACTGACAATACTTTAGCAAATGGTTCCGGCAATTCATCCCCTTCCCTTAGGGCCAAAAGAAATTTCTTGCATCTTTTTCTCACTCGCGTAATAAGCAAATCTCTTTTGCATGCATTGAGAATAGGTGGGAATTGTGGGATCACTGTGCCACCCCTTAGCTTCCTGTTAACCACAACTAGATCAAGTAATGGCATTTCATCAAGTCCTTCCATGGTATTGTGGATGGTCGAAAGAAGAGGTGAAGATACATGAGTACGAAGTGTTAGCTGTTTCTCCCTAAAGTTGCTCGGGTCTTCGAAATTTTTTGCTATCTGTTTGTATGGTATCGGACCATTTCTGTAATTTGACTCCACAAGGATCTTTTGAAGATAGTCCCTTATTATTTCATTCATTCTCGGACGAACTTTCTCAAACTTGACCTTCTTATCGGTTACTAAATTCTACAAGGAAGAGTGCGCCATTGTTCAAAAGATCCATTTCAGAATAAATTTTCTTCAAGATATTGGACGTGTCAACAGACTGGCTCTCCAGATTGCCAATATCAAGGAGCTGCAGGTTCTCCTGAACCACATGGTGCCTTCCTTGGCTATCACTAAATGATCCAAAGCTTTTCTCAACATTAGTTCTTATAGTTTCAGCAGAAACCTGAAAGAAAATTTTCATTAAATACCAATTAGGGGGTATAAAAAATATAAGCAAATTTAGAACAGGCATGAATAGAACATTATCTTTATTGGAACCTATTAGAACCTTCACAAGGGATCAATGTGGATATAATAACCAAGTCCATTCAAAACAAGTCTCTCTGCTTTGTTTAATAATTCTATGAGGTTTATAGTCAGGTGTTATTGATTGGAAGAAATTTTTGATGCCATTGAATATTCTGACCATTTTACCTAAAAGTACCGGGTTTCATATAGGGCTTTGAATGGTAATTTAACCCGTAAACCCGGCCATAATTTAGCTAAATATCCAGGTTTCGATTAAAAAAGGGAACCCGATTAAAATTCTGGGCGAGTTAGGGTACAACAATTGAAACCCGAAAGAAAAAAATTCAAGTCTGCTTCGGTTATATAAAATATAAAATAAATCCATAATATGCAGAAAGTGTTTCGCAGACCATTGGTGAAGGGCTGAGCTGTTGGGGATCCTGAGTTCAATCCATGCCACCTACATTCTTTCTAAATATTCTATACATAGTATTACACACATGACATTCAGGTTCCAAAAATAGAAACCGGATGTTAGCCTGGTACATTTGGAAACCTGATAATTTTCGTGTCGGTTTCGAATTTTACATAAATCCAACCCGTAATCGACCAGTTGACAGCCCGACAGCCCTTTTATAAGCATGTAATGAGCCTAAGAAAGAAGTTATCCACCTTATCTCAAAGTTCTTCAACCGCACCTACCTGTCGCTTTTATATATTCCAAAATATCATAACTATGTTTTGCAAGTAATCTAGTATGTCAGCAAAGAAAAATTAGAGCCAAGTATGTAGTGAAGGATTCCGTGAAAGGTTAAACTATGCTCAAGTTGTAACACAGGGGCCGATAAGGAGTTACGAGATGAGAGTCAACTTCCACTGTAAAGAACACTTAAAGATAGCCCAATTTACGAAGATTCTTATCTTGATGTGTATCAAGATTACTGGAAATTGGGGAAAAAACGTGTTTACATCCAAAGATCGCTTAGCACCGTCTCATCCCCAAGTTTGAACACCTAGTGATTTAAGGCCAATAAGTTATGTCAACTGGCCTCTCGAGATTCTTCAAATTACAATCGGGGACTATCTGACAGGATTTAACGAGGGAAGATATATTCTTGAAAATGTTGTGTTAGCTTAGGAAGTAATTAAGGAATGTCAAAGGACAAAATTTGATGGAATCCTCCTTAAACTAAATTTAGGCTTTACGATGGTGTAGACTGGGACTGAGTAAAGGAAGGGTTCGGCTCTAGGTGGATTAAATGGCTTATCCATGAGGACCATTGTATGTGGAGATGGGAAAATATTGAGACTTTTACTATCATGTTGCTTTACAAATTCAATGGGGGCTGTAATCCATTTTTTGGTGAATGAAGTTATGGAAGATTAAAAACCACAAGTGTTTGCACGGCCTGTCTGCAATAAAGCAATCCTTACTCAAGATGGTCTCCTTAAAGGTCATTGGAAAGGGCCGAGTATATGTCCACTAAGTCAAGAACATAAAGAGTCGGTCGACCACGTGCACCTTCATTGTACGAAGGTTAACCTATCTGGAAATTCTCTATTCAATAAAATGGCGATATGAGGATACTATGGAAGTTCCTAAGAAGCATGGATACACCAAATTCATGTTGTGTCGTGTTGGGAACACACACGGACACACAAAAATACACTAGGACACACCAATATAGGTGTCGAATCTGTGTCGCTGTCTGAAATGTGTCGTGCCAAATCTGTGTCCGTACAACATAGAACATATAAAGCAACTTAGGAAGATTAGAGACCGGAAAAGAGTCCATGCTAGTAGAGGGGGAATGGATACTATCGTCGCAGTCAATCTCATGGCATATGTGGTTTGCGAGGAATACACAGATTTTTAATAATAATAATAATAATAATAATAATAATAATAAATAATAATAATAATAATAATAATAATAATAATAGAGTTTTCATGAATGAGTTTACTGGTGGATAGTTTGAGGTGATGCCAAATGAGAACATAATGAAAGAAATCGTCTTAGGTGGTTTGGGCATGTACAAGACTGGTATACTAATAGATGCTCCAGCAAAGAAAAGGAATAAGATAGTTAAAATGAACCGTTAGGAGTAACGGTAGGCCTAAACTAACATGAAAGTTTTAAAGAAGGATATTGTGTTTGTTACTGTTACAGGGAACAAGACCCTTAACGGAGTGGAACTGGATAAAATGATTCAGATAGTCGACCCCAAAATTTGGGAACAAAGAATGTTGTTGTAGAAGTTTATAAATTCACCTCAAATGCAACATTTGTTTCCACTAATATGTTACCTCTTCGCCTAGACTCTTTATAGTCTAGTAAACTTGGAAAGTGCTCCTCGTAATACCGTGTTCCTTAATGGATATGTCCACTTTTTGGCTCGACAATGGGGTTAGATATGGGCCTGGCTTGAGCATTGATTATCAAAGTTGGATTGTTGCTCATGGTTTGTCCTTTTGGGTTTGGATTCAGTCTTGGCTAGTTAGACCATTTGTGCTTTGTTGTGTTTAAACCTAAGTGTCCCTTATAGGTTTGAATTATGTTGGCTTATTGGTTTTGGATGGTGATATCTTGCTTAATGGGTTTTGACGATTGGCTTAATAGTTTTGGTACTAGATCACCATGGATAATTTGGGTGAGATCCACATGGAAGAGGAATATACATAAAAAAAGTATTTTCATTTCAAATTCAAATCAAGAATATCATTTGACATTTTTTGAAAATTGAATATTATCATGTAAGCATCTTAGAAATGGTTAGATATGTCATGCCCCGCTCCCATAGGAGTGATCGTCCTCGCTAAGGCGTGATGCCGCACGAGCCTAGATTGCGCTCGTGCAAGACGGGTTCTATAACGGCCAATTTCAGCGGCTGCGACGGGATCGTCGCACAGAAGTCCCATGCAGAGACATTGAATAATAGCAGCAGAAATTAGAACGAAATAAAAGTTATTCAAAAGAAGCTCTTTATTGATATTGAAACAAAGGTTACAATGGGGTGCAAGGCCAAGATTATAGGTCTCTCAAGCTCACTCAAGCTCACTCATCTCACATTACAAGTCACTCAGCTCTCTCTTATCTCTCAATACATATCTTGAACTAGCGGATGCTTCGGAAGGCAAGCCCATACATTATGTCCCGTATAAGTCTTAACTCTATGCGGCCGTACGCTTCGAATTGCCAAGGAACTCCGTGTCTCTACACATCCAAGCGAGCTCCATGCCAAGAGCTTCTACTTGTGCCTGCACAAGAAAACTATGTGGGTGTCAGTACTCAACTGTACTGGTGGAATGAGCTCCTCGCCCACCGATAGAAAACCGACATGTAACACCCCAGTCCCAAATTACTTATGACTAGGTATGTATCCATGCCAGCTGCATACATACGAAGTATACTCCAATATATGGAAACCTCGTATGAATACATAAGCTGTAAAATGCAGTAAACCAAGAGTAATCTAATCTCATCCACAAATGAAGAATAAAAAGTATCATATAATCAACTGTAATAAGCCTTTATACAATATGTTGGGCGGAGAGAAATTTACTACCAACAAGTAAGGAAAAATATACATGAAAACTAAAATGACTTGGCGGGAGTAGCAAAGAAAGACCCAAGACACATCATCTCCGAATGAATAGAGAAGATCGCGACCTCGGCTAGAACACCTGCAATATCACAGAAGCACACACCTGGAAAGATAACCAGGTCCTCAGAGGGACGTAACAAGATACATAAAGAACATGCCATAATAAACTGAATATATAACATGTCACAAACCGAAATAAGTGACAAGACGACAATAAGGTAATCTAACCGTACTACAGTATTTATGTAGTTAAGAACAAACCTTCAACGCATGGGCGCTCTGGCTCAGTAGCAGTAATCTCAGGTATGGCCCATCAGGATACCAGGGACCTCAAAGCATAACATTCATCGAATGTCAGAGGCCAGCAGTAAATCAGTATCAGGATCCAGGACCGTATCTCCCACGGAGATAACCGGCAATAGGGAAGTGCATACTTGGCCCATACGTTAAGGAACTATTCTTCCCACCCAATGCCTAACAGAGTCACATCCATGTCTCATACACCTCTACTAACTGCTAAGTCTCCTAACATGCCTCTATTAGCAGTTAGCCCTACCGCATGCGCATGGGGGATCAGCCCACACACAAGAACCTCTACATGCTACTCATCTCACACATCCTCGTAGTATAACTGTGTCAAGGTATATGCAATACACTACAAACGGTAGTCTCTTAACTCTAAGTCCACATGCAATCAAAGGATAATAACAAAGTATATCTAATATCACCGAGCAGACAGTAAATCAGGAACGGTAAGAACTGGAAATAAATGAATAGTAATATGTAATAAAATGCAAACTGAATATAAACAGTATAATGGCAAGGTATCTTGCCTGAGGGTGGTACGAGAAGCAACAAAATCCAATAATCAGAATCATCAACACGAAAGTCAAAATCCACAAGAAGCTCTGGATGCTGAAACAAACATCACGAACGAGTTTGGAATAAAAGATATGCCTAGGAAACGCCTGTCCAAAAGTTAAATTCTGGAACAGGGAAAAAATTGTAATTTTGGGTCAAAACGATGTCTGCCGTTGGACACGCCTTACACCGAAATGTGCGCCAGAAGCTACGGTCTCTAAAGTTGTCAAACTACATATCTACAGATTTATTTAGATGAGACGAACCCAACGGTATGTCCAATTTTGGATTCTGGTGGGCCGTGCACAAAATCGTTTGTTGAGTGGGATTGTGGGCCCGCCAAAATAGCGTCCCGATCAACGGTCTCAGAATCGGATCAAACTTGGCTCACAGGACCAGAAAAATATTCTGAGTCCAATGACGCAAGTTTCATCGCGATATGATGAGTGTGCACAAAGTTGGAACTTAATTTGCAAAAGGTCGATACGGGGTATCCTGACGGATACGTACTGATTTCGTCGCGCATATGCAACAAAATCGGGTTCCGTCAGTTCCCACACGTCGACAACATCCATACGTGCCTTTTGATGCATATAGTGCGCGACCACGTCGCTCGGATTGTTGGGACGGACGCCGTATCGGGATATTTCACTACTTTTTGAAAACAGAATTTACAGTTTTTCGGAAAACTTTAACAACGTGTAACTTTCTACATACTAGATGAAAAGTGAATCCAAAAGGTGCCTTACAATCTCGGTTATATTGTCTTTGACTTCCTTTAATTAGTTTCTACAAAATTTTAATGTACAGAACGAAAATTGGCCTACAAGTTGGTATTTTTTAACAGTTTTTAATATTTCAGAAAAGTAGTTTTTATCCAACTTCGTCCCGATTTTTTGAGCAAGTTGGATGGCCATGTCGAAATCCACCTGGGGGATCTCGAAGAGGGTCATATGGGCTTTCTACACGAATTTACGGATCTAAAAACGAACAAGAATTGAGAGAGAAATCGCACGTTAAAGTTATGTACCTTGGTGTTGATTCTGTTTGTTGTAGTTGTTGTTTGTTGATGCCGTCGTCGCAGGACTGCTGTCGTGTGGCTGCGTTGCGGCGTACGAGGCTGAGTGCGCTCGCCGGGGATAGGTGGACGAGGGTCGAGGAAGGAGGAGGAAGGTGGAAGAGAGGATTGGTTTTTAGGGTTTTCCAAAACTCATATATATATATAACTTATATATATAACTTATATATATATACATGTGTTGGAGGGGGGTCGGCCAACCATACTAAGCTGCTGCTTGCTTTCTACGGTAGCTAGTTCCTTTTAAAGGGGGGTCGGCACAATGTGCTGCTGCCCTTGGGTCGGCGACTACTTAAAGAATTGTGGTCGGTTGCCACTTGGTGTAAAAAAATCTATTTAAAATCCAATACCATTTAAAAGTCAACTATCAAATTATTTAATATATTTAAATATATGTATATATTTTTGAATTCAATTTATAACAAATAAATCTCAATATTAATAGTAATATCTAAAAATATGTTTATTTAATTACCACCAAATAATTTTAATAGTAAAGAAATAATAAAAATAGTAATATGGTTGTTTTAGGTGACTCATACTATGCACCCTAATCCGGATCCAAAAAATTGCACAAATGTTGTAAAATATTATTTTATTAATAAAATATAAATTTTGTACCAAAAGTCAATAAATATTCAACAAGTTCTAAAAATAATTTAAAAATATTTGTACATACACAAAATATTCTTATATGGCCACCTTAGTCACCCCACATGCTCACATGGGCTTAAATTTGTTTGGGCCCTGTTCGGACTGAGTTGGCCAAACCGGGTCATAAAAAAAAACAACCATAAATTGTATAAATTCATTTTTAAGTCTAATAAAATAATAAAAAAATAATTAAAAAATAGGGGTTTTATATCCTACCCAACTTACAAGAATTTTGTCCTCGAAATTTAGGATTAATAGGGTAGATAGGGTTGAGGGATAGGAAGAGTTCGTCAATACCAAAATACAATTAAATTTTGGAGGAGGCGATAAAACGGCGTTCAACACTACCATGCAATAGAAAATTGTGGAGTCAATATATACAAAATATATCATGGTTATGGAATTCAAATAAGAATTTCTAGTGAAGGTAACAAAATTTCGATAATCCAATTTGGAGAGTAATAAGGAATTGAGTAGATCAAAGAGAATAATTTAGACATTTGGAAGATGGTTCCTTGAGAGAAAACTGGATACTAATCGTCTGGGTTGAGAGTTAGATTTAAGTGAACAATTAGAATCATTCTCGAGTGCTCAAGAATAATTAGGAGGGCACGATAACAATTCCAGAGTTGAAGAATGAGGGGTAGTTAAAGGCGAGGATTCAGCCACATGAGTCGGTCGGTGGCTTATCTACATTTGTGTATAGATAACTGATAGGGCAACCAGAGATGATACCTTGAGTCTATCTAGCAAGTACAGTGCCTTGTCTTTCCAAAATAAGTAAAAGACAAGAACAACAAGGTTTCAAAGACGGTGTTATATATATTGAGTACGAATTGCGGGATTCATAGGCGGCAAAAATAATTCAAAAGAGAGTTGCCAAGGCTGTCGCGGGTGAGACTCTAAGGCAAGTTTACTATGTCTTCATCCATGTAGGATAATATGTGATAAGCAAACCAAAGTGCAATAGGTTGATCAGACCATCATACACCGGTTCTGATTAGACAATATGTTAGTGGGTGCACCCAATAAAATATGTCATGATCAAGCTTGATAACGAAATAAGCTTGCAAAACTGAAGCTACATTAGCAGCATGAGATAGTCAAAATATGAGCAAGGGAGGTACTGATGAAGGAAATTTTAAATAGTCCAAGATCTTTTAAAATCAAGTCTTGGCCGAAGTATGCGCCCTTATGGTTGTCCAAGTTTTCTTCACTTACAGTTTGGTTGTCTAGATAAGTTAAGGTCCTCTGAATTTCTAGTCTAAGTGAGCTCATCAACACGATTCATAAGGACAAAGGATTTGTTTTGTGGTGAGGTATTCTACCCAAATTACAAGAGTTAAACTAATAGTGTGATGGGACAACGGGTCAAGCAATCAAGATAAAGCACGAGGTTAGCATTTAAGGAATTAAGTAGAACAAAATCACATATCGGGTCGAAAGAATTTAGTCAAGGTTGGATCTTTAATTCAAGTCTGAAAGTACCTTGGTATCATGGTAGAGGTTTTGGTTTAGACATTTCGACCAGAAAGTCATATTAAGAAAATGGTGTACAAGAAGGCGGGTTTTGGTGGGACATGATATGTCTACAGGAAGGTGGGCTTGTCTAGGTCTTACATATGAAATTTATTGAAAGAAAAGTCTAGTGTTGTGCTCCAATTATCCAAGTCACAGTAAGGGACGCCAAAAGATCAAAAATAGAAAGTGGGAATTCATGGGGTGATAATTAATGCACAAAAATAAAGAAGATCAAGTTAAAGCATGAAATAAAATTAATTAAAGAATCCAGTAAAAATAATTTAGGAACATAATTCCGGAGAGAAGATAGTCTTCTAGATGAATACAGTTAAGGAACCATTAGATCATTATTCAAATTACAAATGGGTTAGAAGGTCGCAATTAGGAGATCTAGAATTGAAGGAAGGTCGAGTAAGTCAAGGTGGAAATACAGTCACAAAGCTGGGTAGATGACTAACAACACTTGTGTATATACTACTATCATGGTCATGAGTGACATGGCAATTAGTGTGGAATACTCAGTAGGGTTATCTTGGGGCCTACAATTAAAATTCTTAGCTCAAGTATCCTCCAAAAGTTTCAAAAATAAACTTTCAAAAATATACCACCAAGATTTGTATTCACTGCAAGTCGTTCGATTTAACCATGACCATAATTTAAATCACTTTAATAAATCTCAAAGCAAACTTTATCACGTTACTACTAACCTTTTTCCAAAATTAAAGTTTAATTCAACTATTTAACTCAAGAGTTCATAATTTATGAATCTATAAAAATTTCACAATCAATCAAAAATTTAACACTCTAAAATTTTCAGATAACTCATAATAAAACTCTTAGCATATTAAAAGCAATAGAAAAAATTTAGCTCAATGCTCTCATCAATTTTAACTTCTACTCATGCTAAGTTATTCCAACAAAATCACAACTTTTAAATGGTAACTTACTTTAATCAATCAAAATAACCTTTTATCACATCAATTCAAAATTCTCTTAAAAATTTTAATATTAGCAATCCCTCATTAAACTAAATTTTCAATTAATCTTATCAGTCAAAATCTTTTTTTTTCCAAAAATCTAAATAGATTTGTAAATCCTCAATCATAGGACACCATTTAAAATAAAAATTTCACAAAAATTGTTTTCATAACTTTCAAATATTTTAAACCAAAATTTACCGTCATTACTTCCACTTAAAATTCAAAATTTATCAAACACGAAAATCGCAAGTTGTACAACTCAAATTTAAATAATTCCTATGGCCATTTTTAAAAGCTAAGATCATTTTCAAACCAAATTTATAACTGTTCAAAGGTGTATAACCATAATACAATAAATCATAAACATCAAAACTCGAAATCAAATAAATTTTATATTTTTTCAAAGATGTATATCTATCACCCAAAACTCATAAATATCAATAACTCGAAAAGCAAACCAATTTTTACACTTGTGCAAAGATGTATAACTATAACCCAATAAATCATAAATATCAAATCTCAAAAACCAATTAATTTCATAAATCAAGGGTATAAAGATTCTAGCTTTTTTTTTTCCTTCCTGCAGTAGAAATCTCAAGATTAAAACCTTCCTTGGTAGTATCCTACTTTACAAATTACTAATTATTAAATCACACTTAAAAAAAACTTTTAACTCAATTAGAGTCTTTAAATGTATTCCAATTGCCAATATAACCATTCTAGCCATGTGTTTGACCTATGAGCATATACTAGTGTAGTCATCTTCCTAGTTGACACTAAGCACGAAAATAAGAATCAACGGTAGAAAGGAATCAAGCAAGATGCAGTTCAAAAAAGTCGATCGAGAGTTCGGAATTTGAGGCCAAGGGAAGAGTTCAAGCTGTATGGATGAGATTCCTAGATTCTAATCCTATGTTGTAGGCCCACATCGGTACAATTACGTAACCAAAGTGACAAACTCGACCTGCATGGGCCACCACAAAAACATGTAATGCCCCAGTCCCAAATTACTTAGGACTTGGTACGTATCCATGCCAGCTGCATACATACGAAGTATACTCCAATATATGAAAACCTCGTATGAATACATAAGCTGTAAAATACAGTAAACCAAGAGTAATCTAATCTTATCCACAAATGAAGAACAAAAGGTATCATATAATCAACTGTAATAAGTCTTTATACAATATGTTGGGCGGAGACAAATCCACTACCAACAAGTAAGATAAAAATATACATCAAAACTGAAATGACTTGGCGAGAGTAGCAAAGAAAGACCCAAGACACGTCATCTCCGAATGTATAGAGAAGATTGCGACCTCGGCTAGAACACCTACAATATCACAGAAGCACACACCTGGAAAGATAATCAGGTCCTCAGAGGGACGTAACAAGATACATAAAGAACATGCCATAATAAACTGAATATATAATATGTCACAAACCGAAATAAGTAACAAGACGACAATAAGGTAATCTAACCGTACTACAGTATTTATGCAGTTAAAAACAAACCTTCAACTCATAGGCACTCTGGCTCAGTAGCAGTAATCTCAGGTATGGCCCATCAGGATACCAGGGACCTCAAAGCATAACATTCATCGAATGTCAGAGGCCAGCAGTAAATCAGTATCAGGATCCAGGACCGTATCTCCCACGGAGATAACGGGCATTAGGGAAGTGCATACTTGGCCCATTCGTTAAGGAACTGTTCTTCCCACCCAATGTCTAACAGAGTCACATCCATGTCTCATATACCTCTACTAACTGCTAAGTCTCCTATCATGCCTCTATTAGCAGTTAGCCCTACCGCATGCGCATGGGGGATCAGTTCACACACAAGAACCTTGTAACACCCAGTTTTCCAGATGAGGATAATTTTAAAATTTTGTAATTATAATTATAATTTATTGATTATTATTTCATATTATAATTTTGGTGATTTTTAATCATTTTTAAACTACTTAAAATTATGACTTATGATTTTGATATTTTACTATTGTTTGGTTTTAATTTCGAGGAATTTGTCATCCCCAGTTTTTAGGAACAGGGATATTTTTATCATTTTGTTTTTTTGAAATATTTTTGAAATTTATTTTATTATTTATGATATTGTTTTGGGATTATTTGAGTCTGGTTCGAATTTTAGCTCAATCCGACTTGAAATTGGGGACCCGGGGGTAGTTTGACTCTAGTGGGACCCACACACTAGTTAGGCATAGCCCACATGATATTAATTTTAGTCCACATGATAGAAATATTTTAGTTAGAGGTTAGACTAATTATTATGGATAAGGTTATTGTGATTAGAAACTTTAGAATGACTAATTTAGCCCCAACCAATTAGCCCTTTCCTAATACTCATAGAATAGGTTAGTGGGGGCATTTTGGACCTTACAATAATAGGACAAATAGCCCCATATGGCCAGCCACTTTGGGAGAGGATAGGCTCAAGTTCATTTCATTATTCTCATCCACACTCTCTCTCTTGTTCTTCCCCAAATTTCTAGAGAGCAATCCCTTGCAATTTTTCCACCAAACCCTTCCATTTCTCCACTAAATTCTTCCATTTTGCCACCAAATCTTCTTCTTTCCTTCTCCATTCTAACCAAGGAGGAAGCTACCCAAGTTTGGGAGGATTCGGAGCTCGTTCGTGTCCTTTTGGAATCTCTACGTGTCGGTGTCGCTCCGGGAAGGCTTTTCTTCGATTCGATCTACCAGGAGGTATAAATCCCTTCTTTTTTTCATTTCGTCATGCATATAGGTCTATTTTGTACCCATAGGAATGACCCCCATGGTTGTATCTCCATTTGTGTCCATTTTGTGTCCATTTGGAGGTCATAGGAGTGTCCTTTGTGTTGTGGATGTGTTCATGTTACATATATAGATTTATATATATATATATATATTGTAATGAGAGTGTATCTATATTTATATATGTAATAAATGGTTCATGATGATTATATAATTAAGTTTGTGAGTGTGGTTCCTCATATTATTATTGCTATTATTGTTGTGGATAATTAGGATATATATTGTGTATTCTTTTGGCTCAAACTATCTAAATCCGTCATGATTTTTATCCACGTTTTTAATTTCAGCTCTAACTTAGAAATGTCATAACTTCTAGCTCAAAGCTCGGTTTAATCTCCCGTTTTTTTTAAAAGAAGTGTATTGAAGTTAGCTTTCCAAAAACATGTATTAATAGGCCTAATTCTTTCTGTAACTTTCTGGAGAATTATTTGAGTGTCAGTTGTACGAAAGACAAACGCGTTCTCGGTGTTTTCGCGATTTCGGGAGTTTCCGAAAACAAAAATGCGATCCGTTTGAAGTTTCGAAAAGCTAACACATAGATCTATAACATACTTTAATCCTAGATTTTAATTTATGATGAGATAGTACAATATTGATTATTAGTAGGAGTTACTATTCGGCATATGCATTTTGTGTACCCTTGTGTGTAATATAATGTTCTATTTGATTTTAACCCATGTTAATGTATATACATTATGTAATTAAATAGAGAATGCAAGCATGAGTAAATGTTTAAATAAATGATGTATGAGGTGTAAGTATCCTATCTAATGTAAGCATGTATAAGTATGGCTTGTAATGAATATGTAGGTTCCATAGTATGTAATGTATGGTGCATATAGTAGTACAAGAGAATAAATGAATGATGAATGAATGCAAGCATGAATGTAATGTAATAATAGATGTAATGTATGCAATATACAAGTTAATGAGATGTAATGTTCTATGTTAACACAAATCCTATATTACCTCATGTACCCCCTTACACTATGTTGACACTATCACACTTGACACAATGTTCACTTACACTTTGACACTCTTTCATATGTATACACTATGTATGCCTATTTAACCCTCACTTGCCCCTTTGCCATGTTCACATACACACACATAGCCTCTTAAATAAGTATTTATGAATATAGTTAACTTAGCTATGTATGTATATTATATATATGTTAGCATATTGTGTTGTAATATATAAGTTTATATAACCATTTGAAATGCCATGATTATAGACCTAATGTTAATACCAATATATGCATGTGTATATATGTGTAGACATATATAGCTTAAAGTAATAGATTACCTAGTGTATATCCAATATGAATTCTTGCCTAGTTGAGTATTGAATAATTGCATGCTATATAGAGTTGGGTGTATGTTGGCTTGTATAGCCTTGTATTGATGTGTGCTTGCTAGGATAGTCTTGGTTAGGCCTAGTAAGACTTGCTGGGTTAGGACATGACCTAGTTTGACTAGTGCAGTTGACCAGAGTTGACCAAGGGTTGACTTGGGCCTAGTTTGACCTAGATTCATGTAGAATGCATTGTAGTACTTTATATTACCCTTCTGGACATGTTGTGACTTGTGCTGTTCTAATTAGGAGCCAGACACCTCTCATCGGACAGTATATTTACTTTGGACATTCAGACATCAGGCGAGTACATTCTCTGATAGTTCTTTCATTATTTGATGATTACTGTGATTCAGTTCTAGTATAGTTCTATTTGATTCTCTGTCACAACATGTATTAATATTTTAGATTCATTTACTCGTAATACATGTACTTGATTTGTCTAACCCTATTACTCGAATCACTCACAAGACTCATCTACTCGAAACACCTACAAGTATTAAATGTACAAATCATACAAGAATCATTATTACAAGAACGATAGCCATCGCTGCTGGGCCGGTATGCGATGTGCCGTATTCAACAAGAATCACCAAACAAAAATGATAGCCACCGCCGCTTGGCCGAGCGTGCGATGTGCCGTATTCAACAAGAATCACCAAACAAGAATGATAGCCATCACCGCTTGGCCAAGCGTACGATGTGCCGTATTACAAGAATGATAGCCATCACCGCTTGGCCGAGCGTGCGATGTGCCATACTCATTACAAGAATCTCCTACAAGGATTAGTGTACAAGAATCTTACAAGAATCACCAAACAAGAATGATAGCCATCACCGCTTGGCCAAGCGTGCGATGTGCCGTATTACAAGAATGATAGCCATCACTGCTTGGCCGAGCATGCGATGTGCCGTACTCATTACAAGAATCTCCTACAAGGATTAGTGTACAAGAATCTTACAAGAATTACTTCACTCAAATCATTGAAAAAAATCATCTACTAGAATCATCATGTACAAGAATCATTTACTAGACTCAAATTGTATTAGACTCACATTGGGATTACACTCAACTTACATTGTACAAACTGGACTTATAACATGTTACCCTTGTTCAGCTAGATCTTATTTTACAGTCTTCTTTGCCATCATTCTTCTTTTATTTTATTACCTTACTTTCCTTGTACCTTTGCTATTTCTCTACATCATTACCTGTATAAAATTGCCATATTCATCAATAAAACTGTCTATAACTGCTTTATAGTTCTCTGTCATTTAATTAGGATTTCTTGATGAGTTGTACTCGTTCCTGTCCTGACTGGACCTGTTGATAAATTTTACAGATAGCCTGAAGGTTGCCTGCTAGCCTAGAGGAGACACAGTAGAGGTTGTATAGTTAGTTATTTTAGTTGTATTGAGTTGTATTTATTCTATAGATTACTGTATTGAGCTTTGAGATGTATTTCTGGGTTTATGTATCTTAGACACTTAGACTTCTATCTCCTGTATCTCTTTTGGATTTCATGTTTTATCTATTCTCATCATGCTCTACCTTAGATGTGATTGAGTCTGTATCTACTATGTCACCCCCATTCGGGGAGTATAAACTGTTTAGTCTTATACTGTTAGATGTATTGAGACCTAGGACAGCGTTCTACCGCCGACACTGCGGCGTAGGCTGGGCATTGTTACGTTCTCGTGCCCTAA
The DNA here is from genome assembly GCA_029216955.1 of Iris pallida. Classification (NCBI taxonomy): domain Eukaryota; kingdom Viridiplantae; phylum Streptophyta; class Magnoliopsida; order Asparagales; family Iridaceae; genus Iris; species Iris pallida. The sequence goes on along the minus strand of JANAVB010034633.1, from coordinate 77,919 downwards.
CTCTAGGGTGCGGGTCGTGACAAACCTCTACATGCTACTCATCTCACATATCCTCGTGGTATAACTGTGTCAAGGTATATGCAATACACTACAAACGGTAGTCTCTTAACTCTAAGTCCACATGCAATCAAAGGATAATAACAAAGTATATCTAATATCACTGAGCAGACAGTAAATCAGGAACGGTAAGAACTGGAAATAAATGAACAGTGATATGTAATAAAATACAAACTGAATATAAACAGTATAATGGCAAGGTATCTTGCATGAGGGTGGTGCGAGAAGTAACAAAATTCAACAATCAGAATCGTCAACACGAAAGTCAAAATCCACAAGAAGCTCCGGATGCTGAAACAAAAAATATGAACGAGTTTGGAATAAAAGATATGCCTAGGAAACGCCTGTCCAAAAGTTAAATTCTGGAATCGGGGCAAAATCGTAATTTCGGATCAAAACGATGTCCGCCGTTGGACCCGCCTTGCACCGAAATGTGCGCCAGAACCTACGGTCTCTAAAGTCGTCAAACTACATGTCTACAAATTTATTTTGATGAGACAAACCCAATGGTATGTCCAATTTTGGATTCCGGTGGACCGTGCACAAAATCGTCCGTTGAGTGGGATTGTGGGCCCACCAAAATAGCGTCCCGATCAAAGGTCTCAGAATCGGACCAAACTTGGCTCACAGGGCCAAAAAATATTTTGAGTCCAATGGCGCAAGTTTCATCACGATATGATGAGTGTGCACAAAGTTGGGACTTAATTTGCAAAGGGTCGATACGGGGTATCTCGACGGATACGTACTGATTTCGTCGCGCATATGCAACGAAATCGGGTTCCGTCAGTTCCCACACGTCAACAACATCCATACGCGCCTTTTGATGTATATAGTGCATGACCACGTCGCCCGGTTTGTTGGGACGGACGCTGTATATGGGTATTTCTCTACTTTTTGAAAACAGAATTTACAGTTTTTCGGAAAACTTTAACAACGTATAACTTTCTACATACTAGATGAAAAGTGAATCCAAAAGGTGCGTTACAATCTCGGTTATGTTGTCTTTGACTTCCTTTAATTAGTTTCTACAAAATTTTAATGTACAGAACGAAAATTGGCCTACAAGTTGGTGTTTTTCAACAATTTTTAATATTTCAGAAAAGTGGTTTTTTCTCCAACTTCGTCCCGATTTTTCGAGCAAGTTGGATGGCCACGTCGAAATCCACCTGGGGGATCTCGAAGAGGGTCATGTGGGCTTTCTACACGAATTTACGGATCTAAAAATGAATAAGAATTGAGAGAGAAATCGCACGTTAAAGTTATATACCTTGGTGTTGATTCTGTTTGTTGTAGTTGTTGTTTGTTGATGCCGTCGTCGCGGGACTGCTGTCGCGTGGCTGCGTTGCGGCGTACGAGGCTGAGTGTGCTCGCCGGGATAGGTGGACGAGGGTGGAGGAAGGAGGAGGAAGGTGGAAGAGAGGATTGGTTTTTTGGGTTTTCCAAAACTTATATATATATATATATATATATAACTTATATATATACATGTGTTGGAGGGGGGTCGGCCAACCATACTAAGCTGCTGCTTGCTTTCTATGGTGGCTAGTTCCTTTGTAAAGGGGGGTCGGCACAATGTGCTGCTGTCCTTGGGTGGGCGGCTACTTAATGAATTGTGGTCGGTTGCCACTTGGTGGGGCCAACCACAAAGATTTTTTTTTATCTACTTATATATATATATATATATATATATATATATATATATATATATATATATATATATATATAGATATAGATATATATATATTATAATATATATATATATATATATATATATATATATTTATATATATATATATATATATATATATATATATATATATATTTATATATGTATTTATATGTGTATAAATATATATATATATATATATATATATATATATATATATATATATATATATATATATATATATATATATACACATATAAATACATATATAAATATATATATATATATATATATATATATATATATATATATATATATATATATATATATATACATATAAAATATATATATATATATATATATATATATATATATATATATATATATATATATATATATATATATTTATATATGTATATATACATAAATACTCCAAAAGAATATATTTAAAATCCAATACCATGTAAAAGTCAACTATCAAATTATTTAATATATTTAAATATATGTATATATTTTTGAATTTAATTTATAACAAATCAATCTCAATATTAATAATAATATCTAAAAATATGTTTATTTAATTACCACCAAATAATTTTAATATTAAAGAAATAATAAAAATAGTGATATGGTTGTTTTGGGTGACTCATATTACGCACCCTACTCCGGATCCAAAAAATCGCACAAATGTTGTAAAATATTATTTTATTAATAAAATATAAATTTTGTACCAAAAGTCAATAAATATTCAACAAGTTCTAAAAATAATTTAAAAATATTTGTACATACACAAAATATTCTTATATGGCCACCTTAGTCACCCCACATGCTCACATGGGCTTAAATATTGTTTGGGTCCTGTTCGGGCTGAATTGGCCAAACCGGGTCATCAAAATAAAAAATAAAACCATAAATTGTATAAATTCATTTTTAAGTCTAATAAAATAATAAAAAAATTATTAAAAAATAGGGGTTTTACAGACACGTTTATTTCCTTTGTGCAACATAACCCTTTTGATTGTCTTTCTACTCTTGTCTTAGGATCAGTTTTAGGACAGACGCCTTGGCCTATTTTGTGTCTCTAGACCATCCCGTGCTCGTAACAACAACATTAAACTATCAAGTCGTGTTTGCCTTACGGCCCAAAATCAGAGACGCGACTACGCGATAGTACCCAATTCCTTGTGACTGTGCTACAAATCCATCGTGCTGTGCCTCGCAACTCAGTGTGACTTAGCCATATCGCCGCCTCGCAGCCCTTGCTACTCTGATTACCAACTGACCCAATCAAGACTTGTGGGCTAAGTGTCACTCGACCGACTTTGCCTTGTGGCGTTCCCTAACTTAAACTCAAGATAACTCAAATCCAACTTATGCAACTTATATACCGACAACTTAAGACTTGATGCCACATCTCGTGCCGAAGCACGTCGACTACGTTGCAGCCAAATCTTAGGCCCAACATTTTGCGTTCTAATTATACACGTACATTCAACTCGACTACTTGATATAGTGCACTCAATACTCGACTCAATCCAAAGGCACACACGCGGGTTACCGCCATGCCGACTCATCTATATGAATTGGTCACTGACTCCCAGAGCCATTGTGGACTCCCTTTTAGCTTTTGTTAGATGGGGTCCTTTCAGCGCGAGTAGCGAGCCCCGCTGCAAGTTCCCGCCTAACCTGTGCCTGGCACAGCTATATAAAATTGTTTCCTTAGGCCGTATCAGTCCCGTGGCCCCGGGTTGCCGTACGAAAAAACTCTACCTCGTCGACAAGTTGTCCATGACCATGCAAGACTCGACTCGAACTGACATCTCACACAGATATTCTACTTCTAGTGTTACCATATCTTTCAGGGCCAAGTTCAATACTTCTCACATCTGAGTCCTTGCCTCGACAACCCGGTCGCGAGCATTCTTCCTTCTTGTCCTATCACTTCATTCGACTCAGGAACGACTATTTGAAAGCCCTCCTTCCAACTCAATTTAATCAACCGTGGCGCGTGCCTTAAAAACACTAAGTCTGTGACATCGTGCCTTAAACCAACTTGAACTCTATGCGACACCACTGCCCAAGTCATACTCTATATGACAGGCCTTATGATCGTGAAACCAAGTAATTTGGGTGCCTAGATCGACTTATGCCACAAGCCGTGCAATACAACTTAACCCGTGGGACGAGCAAAGGCTATGCCAAACCTTGTATCGTGGAACCTGCATGCTTTATCAAATATTTACGCGAGCGACGCCTATAACTTAGGCTAACTCATAGTTTTGTGTCAAAGACCAACTTTCCTTCTCCCATGCCACAGGAGCCATTTTCAAAGCACGCCGTACACCAACTCTAAGCCGACCGTTGGACCTTTCCATGTTCTAACTCAATTCAACATGCCAGCTTTATTCCCTTATCTATGTGGATTCGTCTCTTTTATTATCAAGCCTACTTGTGTAAGTTGAAAACATGCAAATTATTATGTGAAGGCTAAGATGAGGCAAGTTCACCAAAACTACCCCTCCTGAGCGAGGAGTCGCCTCGACCAAGCGATGTCTTCAAGCAGCCGTTGCAAGGCTAAGTCCGAACGCCGTCGGCGTTCCGATTCCTTCGATTAACTGAGCGGGATGGGATACTACATCATACACCACTCAGAAAAAGTTTCGTCATCGAAACTAACTGAGTACTTACTTATCGACTTATCACTTTACTCAACTTTCGAGAACTCTCGCACACACTACGCCTATACGTTTCCTTAATCCGAGTCACGCTCGTACTTCCCTCAATCTTTTCTTCAAAACATTATTTCAAAATTCTTGACGCTTTTCCATTCCTCCTGTCACGACCCGCACCCAATTTTTTTAAATGAATGCGAGCGCGTGTCCAAGCCAGCCTACGCCGCAGTGTCGGTGGTAGAACGCTGTCTAGCCAAAATGCTCAGTATCACATAAAAGAAATACTTTATTTGCTCATTCACAAAACTAAATTAATTTACAATATTCACAAGTTTACATTTGAATACAAGGTATAATGTCTCACAAAATTATAAAAAGACAACTACATGAATACTAAACTATTTAACTAGCCTCTAGGTTTGGCCTCTGCATATACCCATGTCTCCCGAATCCGATGCTAAGAGCAGCCACGACTAATCTGTAAAATTTTTGTTTCCAGTCAGGAATGGAACGAGTACAATTCACTGAATGCAATTCAATAAATGAAATTGAGTACTATACAACAGAGGTTAGACATTAATTACATGTTTTGAAAATAAATAGTAAAGCCGTGAGAAAAGACAGAAAATCAATAGTAAATAAATAGATAAATACCTTCCCAACTGTGAGAAATACCTTTGATATGTGATCAGTCTAGGACACTACACCGCGAGGTCTACGAGGTCTACTTGTATGAAAAGTAAACAATGTCTACGAGGTCTACTTACAGAATTTTAAACAATGTCTACGAGGTCTACTGCATGAAAATAAACAATGTCTACGAGGTCTACAGCATGAAAATAAACAATGTGTATGGTCGGATCACATATCTTTGGTACTACTTGTTTCCGGCTCAATATTTTATAATAGAATAAAATTCACATAATCAATCACCAATCAATGAGATATAGTAAAAATCAATATCGAAAACAGACAACAAACTGTACTGGCCTGAGGTCCTGTGTCGGTGAAACTGATACTCCTGTTGGGTCCAGAATAGTCTAATTGGTTAGGTTTAATGCGAAGAAGTTCGGATCACAAGAAAATGAGGAGTATGATTAGTCACAATCAAGAAATTATAATCGAAGAATTTACGTAAATAAATATATATATATATATATCTATTTTAAAAAAATATGTATAATATGTGAAACTATCTCTCTATAGTTAAAATATTTTAAGTAGATACTTGCACAGTCTTGAAAATCATTTTATGGCTAAGGATTAATTATGTCAAATATATATTTTCTTGGTCAAACTATATTTTCTTAAAAATATACTATAATAATATTTTAACGAATGACAATAATATTACTTAATAAAACTAATGAAACAAAATACTATAATAATAATACTCATAATAATACACCAATACACATATATGTGTATATGCTGATATTTATTAAATGGTAAACGAATAATAATAATAATAATAATAATAATAATAATAAAAATAATAATAATAATAATAATAATAATAATAATAATAATAATCCTTATTCCTCAACTTCTGAACCCAATAATATAACACTAATGATAAAATATTAATAAAACTAAACATCATACACAATACATATGTTCAGAGTAATACAAAAAGATTACTAAAGTTTACTTCTCTGTTTCCAACGTTCCTTTCTCTAATTCCAAGAAAATTTGCTTTCTTCTTGAAGAAGAAGAAGAAAGAGAAGGAGAAGAGGGAAGCATGGGGGAAACTCACCCGAGAATCGCCAGGTGCTCTCCGACTCGACGGTGGCTGGCACGGGAAACGCGGCTCGGCAGAGACCACTCGTGGCGAGGTGCGGTGGTGAGCGCTGAATGGAAGCGGGGATCGGTGGTCACCACGCACGAGGCGGTGCTGGAGAAGGATCCGACCCGCTGGGTTGTGTGGGTGCAAGGGAGGGCCGGCGGCGCTCGGGAAGTTCTCGGCGTGGAAGCTGGTGATGGACGTCGGAGAGATATGGCCAGGGGCTTACGGAGGGGTTGGCCACGGAGGGTTCTCCGATGGCAGCGCGATCGAAAAAGGGTAGGGTTCTTCTCTTCTTTTTCTTTAGTTTTTTTTTGGTACGGTGTGGTGGATGACCGACTGTATGCAGGGTCGGCTACGATGGTAGGGACGGTGATGATGGTTGGTTGCAGCGGGGATGGCCGGTGTTGTTGGGTTAGATAGGGTGACTGTGGAGGTTCTGGTGGTCGTGGGGAGGAGTTTGGCCAGAGTCGTGCAGGAACAGAGTGTCGGGTTGCTTGACGGGAGGATTATGACCGGTGGCATAACAGCGATCGTAGGTGGTGACGGAAGGTGAGAGCGGGGGTGCTCCAATTTCTCTGTGTGGTGTCCAGCATGTTGGACACGAGGATTTGGTTTGTAGCTTGTAACATTGGAATAAGATAAATGCCACGGACGCACGGGTCCGGATACGTCGATGGTGTAGGAGAAGAGTTGATGTTGCGGACACGGGAACGATGACACTGTGGTGATGGCTTAGATAGATTTTGAGTGGGATCGCTGTAACAATACTAACATCTTCCTCTTCCTCCTCATCTTCACTTTCATCTTCGCCTTCGTTGGCTTCGTCTTTCTCTTCAGATAATTCTACATCTTGTACATTATGTGTCGTATAATACGTAACTTCCGTGGAGTCCACATCGACAATATTGGTTACAAGAGGTAGCTCATCCTTCTGGTAAGCTTTTTCGTCAACATCAAAAGTATTTCTGGCTTTAGTCTTGCATACTGCCCACCAGTCAGACCTCGTTGCTCCCCGTCTCGAATAAGCTGTGAAGTACATGAGCTGAGCCTGAGTTGCTAGGACAAACGGTTCGTAGCCTTGATATCTACGCTTGTAGTTTATATCCAGAAGGCCATGGTCGTCCTTTTTTCAACCTTGATTTTCAATCGGATCGAACCATTCACACTTGAACAACACGATCTTTGCAGGTTCTCTGCCATTATTATATGACAACTCCACAATCTCTCGTAAGATGCCAAAGAAATCATTTCCTGGATCGACGTCTTTGTATTTCGAAGACTTGATACACAAACAACTGTTTTTCGTGGAATCAAGATCCAGGAAGCTGTCTCTGATCGGAGCATTTGTCGACTTGAACCAAAAGCCATTGACACAGTAACTTGGCCATATTTTAACAAAAGTAATTGGTCCCTTGGCAATAGTTCTAATTAATTCAATCTCGGGTGAAATTAGACGATCGACCTGAATATCAAAGAAGCGATAATAAGTTATTTATTGTGCAGTTGCATTAGAAGAGGCCAGTAATTACCGAGCTACTTACATATTCGCTCAACCAAGAAGGAAAATGACGTCTCATTTCTTGTTCTAATGCTTCGTCTGTTAGGTAGGGTCTAACCAGCCTCAACTTATCATTATATGTGCTGGAAAACAACGAAGCAACCGCCGATTAGTACAATAATATTAGCTTATACTATTACATTGAGATGACGTAAACTCATCATCCTGAGTTACTTACCCCTCTAGCTTCTCCACTTCATCCTCGTCGCAATTGAGTAATACATACAACTGAGCAGCCCTTAGCTCTTCGTCATTCAAATATCACTTCTTCATTTTCCCCGAAGGCTTTTCGGACGCATTGAATACTTTCAGTATTCCATCATTAAATTCTTGATATCCGTCGTCGTTTCTCGGAGCCCTCGTTCTATTCATAGCAACATGAGGTTTGAAATAGGAGGAGCAAAAATTTGTAATCTCCTCGAGAATATAGGCTTCACAAATAGAACCCTCGACCCAAGCCTTATTTTTTTACCTTTCTTTTAAGGTGATTCAAATGTCGCTCGAACGGGTACATCCATCGATATTCGACGGGTCCACCAACACGTGCCTCGTAGGAAAGATGAATCGGCAAATGCTCCATAGAGTCAAAGAATCCAGGAGGGAACACCCTCTCTAGCTTGCACAGTGTAACCGCAATGTCCTTCTCTTGCTTTTCTAGACGTTCAACGAGCAATTTCTTAGAACAAAGGTCCCGGAAGAATATGCTAAGCTCCGTCAATGGATCCCAAACTGCCTGCGGTAAGAATTCCCGAAATGCAATCAGAATTAACCGCTCCATGAATACGTGACAATCATGGCTCTTCATACCTGTCAGTTTGTTCTCCTTGAGGTCGACGCATCTTCTACTTCCCATTTCCGTCCTCTATCAAATGTAATGCAGGACGTCTACATATTTCTTCCAAGTCCAATCTAGCCTTTGGATTGTCTTTCGTCTTCCCCTTTACGTCTATTACAGTATTAATTATGTTGTCAAACACATTCTTCTCGATATGCATGACATCAAGGTTATGTCTAATCAGATTGGTGCTCCAATATGGAAGATCCCAGAATATACTCCTCTTTGTCCAGTTATGAGTGCGACCAAATCCGTCACACTTGTAGCCCGTAGCAGGCTGCTCAATAGCTCTTGGTAAATCACCCGTGTCTACAATATTTCATATAGGCTGAGTTATAGAAGTAAAATTTTAGGATATTAGTCTATATATTATATATAGTCCAATCGAGCCAACTCTAAGCTAAACTTATCTAACTTGGTCAAACTAGCCATTTCTAAGTTGTATAAGTCAAGTTTTGGGATATTAGTCTATATATACTAGTATAAACTCTCCCTCCTCTCCAAATACCTGGTACTAGTTAACCCTCCCCCTTTCTCCCACTAGACACACACATACATATACATGATGTATACAACTATACCATAGTTCCCAGGCTCTTTTAACCTAACTTGCCAGTTGGTACTAACCTCAATAGAACAAACACTCTCACAGCTCAAAATACTAACACATGCTCACGCCTTACTCTTGTGACACTCCCTTTCAAACACAAATACACACCTATATGTTCCCTTACACATGTTGCCATGTTACCTATAAAAATAGGAAACCCTTGTTGTCTAAAATAAGACACAATTGTACAATGAGAACCATACTGTAGAACTCACACTTTAAGACAATAGATGAAGGAAGACTTGTATGGAGGATCGATAGGGTTGAGCAATGTCATTTTATTCTACAAAGAGAACCATACTGTAGAACTCATACTGTAAAACTCACACTTTAACACAATTCTACAAAGAGTTGTCATAGGGTGTTGAGCGATGTCATTTTATTCTTTTCTTCTTCTTCTTCTTGGGATTTTCGAGTATTGGATCTTGAGACATATATAGCTAGAACTTACGAAGAATGGAGTACCATACTTCAACAAATAGATGTTGACTAATTGGTTCATATACTTGTTGTCGAAAATAAGTGTAGGAATGTTGCAAGGTGAAACAATGTATCAAACACTATATCGAAACCCAAATCCAATATGCAAATCCAAATTAATACGAAAATACACAAGTGTATGTAGGGGATTAAGTGTACAGAGGTAAAATACATATATATGCATGCTTCGGGATGTCCACATGTCCAATAAATGGACACAAAGTATCCAAAACCTCACGAACACACTGTATCAGTGAACACATGGTCGTAACGTATCTCCATGTCCATTTTGGACACAAAAAACACCTCAATTAGGGTTAGGGTTTACCTTCAGTCTCCTCACGGTGGTGGAAGAGGAGGAGGAGGAGGACAAGTTCGGTGGTGGAGAAGGAGGGGATTAAGTGTACAGAGGTGAAATACATATATATGCATGCTTGCGGGTGTCCACGTGTCCAACAAATGGACACAAAGTGTCCAAAACCTCACAAACACACTGTATCAGTGAACACATGGTCGTAATGTGTCTCCGTGTCCATTTTGGAAACGAAAAACACCTCAATTAGGGTTAGGGTTTACCTTCAGTCTCCTCGCGATGGTGGAGGAGGAGGATCTCGTGGTGGAGGAAGAGAAGGGGCTCGCGGTGGAGGAGGAGGAGGAGAAGGGGCTCGCCGGAGGGAGAAGAAGGAGCTCACGGTGGAGGAGGAGGATGAGCGGCGCCGGAGGGAAGGGGGTCGGGCTGTCGTCGAGGTCGGGGGAAGAGGGGCGGGAACAAAAAATTTGCGGAGAGGGAGAAATGAAAAGTGGAACCGAGGAAACCCTATTTAGCAGAAATTAGCGACGTCCGAAATACGTCGCAAAGCGTCGGTATTGGTTTAATATTCGGCGACGTTATAACCTTTGCGGTGCTAAACGTCGCTGAAATGATAAAACTAGCAACGTTTTTCGACAAATCAACGACGTTGGTTTTTATTAGACTATAGGTAGTCGTATTATGTCGCTGTATGTCGCTACCAGCGACGTATTGTGACGCTTAAATTTGGCGTCTCCAAAACCAAAAATATTGGCGACGTTTTAAGTTGGCGTCGCTAATTACGTCGCTGATATGACTTATTTTGGTAGTGGGTAAGGTTGTAGGAACTTGAGGTGAGTACCAATGGTTACTGCTAAATGAATTCCTGCTGCCTAGTTTATAGGCTAACTTGGTCATGTGTAATCTCTGCTTAAATCCTGGGTAATACCATGGCAGTCTAGTATGGCAGGAGATCACAGGATATGCTCAGGTTATGAAAAGACAGGGAAGAGTCAATGTATCTGACCTAAAACCCAAATATTGGGAATACAATAGATGTCAAACTGATTTTGCCATATCAGAGACTCTAATTAATACAGCTAACTCTTAATCTCAGTTTTATGATATTCTTACTACTAATTAACCCCCACATGTTTTAGTTAATATTTAACTCATTGTTACTTTGAATTTTGGGCTTGGGAGTGATAATGAGTATTGGTCAATAGTTAGATTTAGATGCTATGGCTGATACATGTGTTACTGTCTGAGTTTCCAGTTTTTAATATGATATTTGCCAGCTAGTTTAAACTATTTATTACTGTTAATATATTGGTTTTAATTCCTATATAGGTTCTCCTATATGTGATCTATTTGTGTGTCAAAAATTGGACTGTTTTGGAGTCTCTTAGATTCAAAATCTGTGAATGCAAGGAAGAGACTAAAAACTGGAATTTATGAACTGTATAAACTGTTTTCTTTGAGTTTTTTATGAAGCTATGGATGATTTCTAATATTGTTTGAAACCTGGGAAGGAACCGAACTAAAGACTGAAATCTGGAATTTTGTTTGAAGACTGAAACCTGGGAATGGTTTCAGTTTTGGATGTTTCCCTCCATTTTCCTTTATTGATAAAACTGAGCATAAATGTTATGATTTTGGTTATGTTAGATAGTTGAAATATAGGTTGTTATGAACCTGAGATTTGAGTTAGGTGTTAAGTAATGTTTGTGTTCTTTTTCAATAAGTTGAACTCTATTTCCTGTACATAAAACTGTTGTCCTATTTACCAGGTTTGACACACTCTCTCACTCATTGTTTTCTCACATACACACTCACTGATTTTGCCCTTCCAATTCCTGTTCAGCCAGTATACTCCTACAAACACAACACTCACCCTCACTCTTCACCCTACACACACACAGCCACTGTCCTATAGGACTGATCTGAACACTCTTCACTAACACATATTTTCCTATACACACACATTTGCATTCATGTTCTCACACATTCCCTCTCTATATGTATCCTATTTTTCTCTATGTGATTATATGCTAATAGATAATATATATATATAGGTAATGTGATATATAAATATATATATATATATATATATATATATATATATATATATATATATATATATATATATATATATATATATATATTTTATATATATATATATATATATATATATATATATATATATATATATATATATATATATATATATATATATTTTGTGTCCGCGCATCCCCATCCACCCCGTGGCCACTGCCACCCAGCCGGGTGGATGCGGGAGGGGGGGCTCGATCTCGGGTCTCCCCGCCGAGAGCCCCCCCTCGTGCCACTCGCGCTACGAGCGCCGGACGTATATATATATATATATATATATATATATATTTTTTTTTTTTTTATATATACATATATATATATATATATATATATATATATATATATATATATATATATATATATATATATATATATATATATATATATATATATATATATATATTTTATATATATTTTATATAAAATATATATATATATATATATATATAAAAAAAATATATATATATATATTTTATATATATATATATATATATATATATATATATATATATATATATATATATATATATATATATGGTAGTTGTGTATATATTGGGTATCTAGTATTGATACCTACATAGGATATATGGATTATACAAGTATATATATATATATATATATATATATATATATATATATATATATATATATATGTCACATATACATACAACTTGTGTATTTACTATAGATAAGTAATATATATACATGTGTTAAGAATAGGCCTAGGTAATGTGGTATAGCTTGGTAAGCCTAGATTGGGCTTGTACAGCTTTATTAGACCTAGTACAGACTAGTTTAGACTTGATAGCCTAGTTTAGACTTGGTTAGACCTAGTTTGACTATAGTTGACCTTGTTTGACTTCTAGGGTTGACCAGAGTTGACCAAGAGTTGACTTTGGCCTAGATTGACCTAGACTCATGTAGAATGCATAGTAGAACTTCATTTTACCATTTTAGACTTGTTGTGACTTGTGCTGTTCTGATTAGGAGCCAGACACCACTCCTCGGACAGTACTTTCATATTGGACACTCAGATACCAGGCGAGTACATTCTCTGATCATTTTATATCCTGCTTAGAATTATTTCCTGCATTAAATTACTTTACTTGTGCTGTCACGACATTATCACGGATTGGTACTATATGGATCTCTTCATGTGATGTTATCCCCCTCGGAAGCATCGGGTACATTGTGTCATATGCGTTTCACTTTCATCATGTACTCCTGTGCTTTCACCATACATGTATACTCCTGTGAATCATGTACTCTCATATTCACGGAGCTCTCATGTATAATATCATGTGTACCCTTTCATAGGCCCCATATGATATCATGTATAATAACATAACCTGCTTAGATCCTTGTGTATTGATTGGGGAAACGGGGGAGTGCTAGTAGTCATGTGAACAATTCCATAGTAGTGTAGATCATGTAAAACTCCTTAGTGTAGATCATGTACAAATCTGTTCTGTTCATATGTGCTATCCTGTACTCTGACTCACAAGCCACTGTTAGTTCCTTACTTATAGTAGATATTTCTATTACATTTCTCTCTCTATTACATACTGTATTCTTCAGCACCTGTATCTTACTTTACTGCATGATTATATTTTCTAACCTGCTATGAACTGTTGAGATGTACTGTACTCGCTCCTGTCCTGACTGGACCTGTTGAAAATATTACAGAGGACGAGGAGGAGGCCTGTCTGGATACTTTCTACGGGGCAGCCTTAGATGACACTTGAGAGCTGGACCCTCAGGAGGACCCAGCTCTAGCTGAGGACATCACCCCCATTGCCTAGACTAGTTTAGTTAAGCTTATCTTATTTTATGTAGTCTTGAGACATGTTTAGCTAGTCTTTATTCTGTTATGAGTTGTATATATTCTTTCATTCAGTATCTGAGACCATGTACCTCTAGATATTTGCTGGGATTATCTTAGACTACTTTATCATCTATTTTTTTTAAGTTCTATTTTATATCGTGCTATCTCTTCCTTAGTTGTGATTGAGTTTATTTACTGCTATGTCACCCCCATTCGGGGAGTATAAACTGTTTAGAGATATATTGTTAGATGTATGTTGACCTAGGACAGCGTTCTACCGCCGACACTGCGGCGTAGGCTGGACGTACCCACGTCTTGTGTCCTTACTCTAGGGTGCGGGTCGTGACAGTGTGACACCACACACCATATTATCTACAATATAGAATATCAGACATTTGCATTAACACTTGCAACAAATACAATATGCAAACATTTGCCCATATGATTCTCATTCAAAATTTAAGGAAATAAGGTTACTACAAAAGTGATGCTTTTAGTATATAACCCTAACAGCTCGGGAAGTTCTCGGCGTGGACGCTGGTGATGGGCGTCGAAGAGCTGTGGCCAGGGGCTTGTGGAGGGGTCGGCCACGGAGGCTTCTCCGATGGCGGCGCGATCGAAAAAGGGTAGGGTTCTTCTCTTCTTTTTTTTAGTTTTTTCGGTGCGATGTGGTAGATGACCGGCTGTATGTGGGGTCGGCTACGGTGGTAGGGACGGTGATGATGGTTGGTTGCAGTGGGGATGGTCGGTGTTGCTGGTTTGGATAGGGTGACTGTAGAGGTTCTGGTGGTCATGGGGAGGAGTTTGGCCGGAGTCGTACAGAAACAGAGTGCCAGGTTGCTTGACGGGAGGATTATGACCGGTGGCATGGCAGCGATCGTAGGTGGTAACGAAAGGTGAGAGCGGTGGTGCTGCAATTTGTCTGTATGGTGTCCAGCATGTTGGACACGAGGATTTGGTTTATAGCTTGTAACATTGGAATAAGATAAATGCTACGGACGTACGGGTCCGGACACGTCGATGGTGTAGGAGAAGAGTAGATGTTGCGGACACGGGAACGATGACACTGTGGTGATGGCTTAGATGGATTTTGAGTGGGAGGCAGGGAGATTTGTTTGGCTTTGCCGAAGAACAAGGGAACTATCCTCGATTAAATAGGTAGAGGTGCTTATATAGATTAGGATTTAGAATTTCCGATAGATAAGCTCTCCTCTCTTTAATAAATTTAAAAACAAAATTACTCTAATTGCTGTAACAATACTAAGAGTTATATCCGATAGTATCAATTAAGTTAAATCGTATACATTGCAAATCTTAATCCAATAATTTAAAGCATTGTCCTATCTTTACCAAATAATTTAAACTTTAATAGATAGATTTTCACATAAATTTAATCTATGTAGAATATAATTTAATACAACTAATTTAATTAATATAGTGTTAAAACCCATAGGTCTTAAAATCTACCGAGCAACCTGGGGTATAATACAAGGAGATAGTCGGGTTCCCACAAACAAGTATAAACTAATTTTGCAAATACTTTAAGGGTTCATTCATGTGCTCTAGATAACGATAAGTTCATTTAACACAATTAATTTCTAAAAGATAACAACAAAGAAAAGTATATCAAAACAAACTTGGACTCATATTGACGCCTAAAACATCCTCACCAAATATCAAAAAGGATTGGAGATGACCTAGAACTCTAAACTGAATTTTTGGCTGGCAACATAAATTACATGGACATTCTATCTGTAGATCTTATTGCCAGCTTTCCGAAATAACAAAGCTGAGTTCAGCCAAGTATTAGGATTGTCAATACTATTAATTTGGAATATAATTGTATTTTATATAATAACTCAAATGTAAGACTTAAAATTCAACTTAATTAAGCGATCTTCATAACAACATTAAAATTTAATTAAAATAAATTAAATTTTTATATCCCAAACCAACGAAATAAATAATTCAAGGCATATTTTACTAATACAAAATTTTATGAAATATTTATAATTTTCAAAATGAAATCAATATTTTGGAAACCCAAATATTTTGCAAGGCAATTAATGAGTTAAAATAATTATTTTATTAAAACCACTTTAATATCTTCACACCATAAATTGTTAACTATTTTTGAAATAAATATATAATAGTAAAATAGCTTTTATACGTTTCGAAGATAAACTATTCCAAAACAAGTTCTAAAGGAAAAATATACAATAAATAAATAAGTAAATAAAATATGAGAATTTTGGGAAGAGGAGTTACACCTCCAGTCTCACTTGATTCAACTTATCACTTAGTTGGATCGTGCACATATTCTAGGCATCCCCAAAATACATGCATTTCAGCCAAGCCTCGTGATAGAGAATCCGCCATCACCACTCGAGTCGGATCGTGCACATATTCGGGCGTCCCTAATATACGTGCATGTCAACCGAGATTCGCGAGTGGTGCCACCACAATTCCTGTCGCTCTGTACCGGGACGTCTGCCTAGCCCCTAAGCTATGTCTTTAGGCTAAAGTCATCCGTCAGTATTCGAATCATAGTTCCCAAACAATGATATCAACGCTGACCCTATCCTAAGGTCAAACCAAGTTGATTGTACGGGATTTTATACCCAAGCTCACATCACTCCGATTTCTAAACTTTGAGCATAGAGTTCCTACATACATCCCGACATTCGTCGCACGGGGTCTGAGTCATTCAGCAAAGCCGTCCTACGACAACTCACGTTCAACCAATCCTCGTCATGAACATATCGCTCGTGCAACAAGCAACTTGCATAATCTATCTCTTCGAACACGTTCGACATAATCTACTATCAATCCTTCCAAGTCAAACACGCTATGACACAATTCATCGCTAAACCATAATTCACATTTCATACTCCCTAAGTAATTTATCCCAATTCACGTAATCGATCACAAGGTCGTCTGACTTAATAATATGTTGCGCTCCGATCTCATGCGAGTCCGATTATCTATGGTGGGCATGAAATCATCATGCAACGCTCCCGCGGAATAGCCATTCTCATCGGGACGTAACTCTTGTTTTGAGTCTAGACTAATTCATTCTCGATGCGCGGATTGGACCTACTCAATCCTCAAGTTAATTCAATCATCACTTGCAAGTCCAAACATCCTCGAATTTTCCTTCGCATCAAACCAACAAGTCGAGACAATCAAAGTTGCCGTATCCTAATTTTTCGAGTTTGATCATTCCTGCGACATGAATCACTATGTCAGCGCTCACGCGGAACGATCGTTCCAAATCCGACGCGACGTATGTGCGAGGCTAGAGTTGCGCTCGTGCAAGACAAAAATGTCGACGTTGTGGTTATCTGCGTAACCATCAAGACGCTTCTGTTTTCATCCACATTTATTTTAATCAAAATCCTAAGTATAGCATTCGTCCGAACAATAACACTTGCACGATCGTCATTCCTAGAATTAGAGTGCCCCCGAGTTATCGCATATTGATGTTTGATACGCCTCAATACCAACGATGATATGCGTAACCTGACGATCTTCCTTTGCAACGAATTTTGAGTCGTGCGAATAATGCTATCGTCCGACTGGATAATCTCTTCAACAATCAAATTCAAGTTCGATCATTATCCGTCGAATCATTCACAACATCAAATTCCTTAAACCCAAATTCGCGTATTGTTCATCCGTCTATCTTAAGTCACCGAACAATATTTTTCTTCAAATCACATCATTTCTTGCTAACTCAAATCATCGAGCAACATCCATTCAAATCCTCAGTCATTTCCAAACATTCGAATCAAACTTTTCATGCACGCTATCTTTCCGTCGTGCTAACTTTTTCTATACGATCCACCTATCGATTTTCTTTCTCAAGTCATCCGTTCGCTACACCTTAACTTTTTCTCGATTTGATTTCACCTACTCAATTATTTTTACGTTTCATACTTCGCACAATCCTAAATCCTGTGCACGTTCCGTGCGCGTCAATTTCTAGGTTGTCCGAATCAACATCATCAAATCTCAAGACTACAACTTATTCAACGATACTCAATCTACGGCTTTGCATACACGCGACGCTTGCTGATAGACTCATCGACACCCGGTATCCTCAATCGATCGATCGACATCCCTGAGGCTATCACATACACCACTCAGGGATGAAGTCATTGGATAAATCCTCAAAACTATCATTCGAATCAAAATCAACTTCTTCAAATTTTCTGTTTGAACCATTCCTCGAATTTCAAGCACGTTCATCTATATCACATCGACAATATCGTCGCTCGATAGCACCCCTATCGATAGTCATCTCACTTTACCCAATCGAGTCCAACTCATTCAAGCACGAAATATTACGAATCCCGCACTCAACTTTGCTAAGGTCGACACAATCCTTGGTGTATATGCCCAGTCCGAATTAGCCAACAGTGCTTAAGCGAACCCTCTTTTTGTTTCTTGTCAAAAATTATTCTCCTACGTTTTGTATATTATTTAGACTTATTGTATGGACATCCGGTGGGACATTTGAGAGAGCACACCAATGATATCAACTTTGCGGAAGTAACACTTAAGAGTTGTGAGTACCCTAAATTTCGGGTTGATTTTTTTTATTTTTCTGATTGATTTAGTTTCAATAAATAAATTATTCTGTTTATTATCTTTAAGTGTACTTTTCTGTGCCTTTGATATTTGGAGTGTCAGGGATGTTCAACTCTGGAAACCTTCTTCACGAGTTTTGTAGTGGACATGATTATCTTCATGTTGGTATACAATGTCCCATCCAAACTTGTTCCCTTGTACACTTTTTGCTTCGTAGAACTTTGGGTCGATTTAGACCATTTGATCAATTAATTAATTTTTCCACTCTTTTTCTTGATCATCATATGCACGTTACCATGACTTTTGATTTGGAAGCACCAGACCAATCATTTTCTTGAAACCAACTTCTCATACATGATCTACTCGAGACGCTCTTCACCCATGACCTTCGGGCCCCACTCAGACACACAATTTTGTGCTCCATTGCTTCGTACAACTTTCCTGACATGTGACCCAATTTTATTTTACCCCACGATGTCACATTTATTTTCCAACTTGATTTGTGGGTACCCTGTCGACCAAAACCTGTCAACCCCAAATATGGACATGGCCCACATTGAGCCTACTACCCACACGACATTTGTGTCCCGTTTATTGGAATTCCCACATGCTACTTATTTACCCATGATTATAAATACCTATTTAATTCGATTATTTTGCCACGTCCGATTTTGATCCAACCCGGCTCCACTAAACCCAACCCCAGCTTCATGTTTCCCTCTCTCATGACTCCCTCGTTTTTTTTGCCCCAAAATAATATTAAATACCCTGTCCATCTATTTTTATATTTAATGGAAATTTTTGTTTATTAAAAATTCTTGGGAATGACCAAATTTCCTACATTCAATCCTAGCCCTCAATTTCACATATTATCATCACCACCCTACATTCATATTTTTTCCAACACTCACCCTCAATTTTTCCCCAAATGGCCGGCCCTAACTTCTAGGGATGGCTTTTCTCTCTCCTTCCCTCTTTTACTCACTCCCTCTCATTAATTATTCACTCACCTCCTCTCTCTCTTTCTAATATTTTTTCCCACACTACACAGCAGCATATTAGCACCACCACCATCTACATAGCCGACCACTGTTTGTAAAAACAAAAGTTGATTTTTATTTCAACAAACTTTGTAAGAAGATTACAAGAATTCTGGGAAAGTACAACTATAGGAATCTGATCTGAATGACGATCGCTTTATCCCTTGGACGATGTGAACTTTGAAGACGGTAGCCTCTGAAGATTGCAGCAACACTTTGGCAAGAACTCCTGATCTCTGGTGATGATCTCTGATTTCTGTGTATGTGTGTGATCCCCTCTAGGTAGGACTTGAAACTCTATTTATAGAGTTCTGGAAATAACTAACTTTTAGTTATTCTAACTTGCGCAGGTTGGATTGCGCACACTTTGGATTGTGCAGGCAATAAATTGCGCAGGCAGTTACTCGATTATAGACCATCTATATGTGACACGTGGTATTGTTTGATTAAAATGTGCTTGATCATGTACAGACGGTTGCCATATGGTGAGTAATTGATGGCATGAAGGCCACGTGTACATTGTCAGTTATCTTGATGAAGTGCACCACCTAAATTACGCTGGCTTCGGATTATGCTGGGATGGACCGCGCTGGAATGGACTGTGCTACAAAAAATCTGGCAGATTGTGCTGCATGTACAGCTGTCCTCGAGCGCTGTACTGTACGATAAACGAACAGTTTTCTCGTTCTCCGTGTTGTCAGTTGTCAGAAGATCTGATTCTCTGTCAGGTAATGATGATGAGGCCACGTCAGCTTGCGCACTTGGATGAGTGCACAGTTCAGCCTGCGCAATCGAATTATTGTGCAATCTGTCTTCTGCGCAGTTCACTTGAAGGATGCATAATTTGATTTTCATGACTTCTTTGATGGGTGCTACTTAATTTTTAGGACCTACTAGACCCCCTTCAAAGTTTTTGAAGTTTGAAGATAGTCAAAGTTTCGAAATACTTTGAATTTTGCTTTTTAAATCAAGTTGCACATATGATGACCTGTCTACGCAATCGGAGGAATTAGTCCCTGTTTATTCGGCGTAATCTGAGGAGTTTGTTTATTTTGGAAAACTATAAATAGTTTTTAGTTCTTTCTCTACCATTCTTTACTTGCTTTCAAACTTTCGAAAGAGAAAACTTTCTGAGCTTTCCTGACTCTTTTTCTTCTTCCCGTCTATCTCAATGGCTCCAAAGCGCTCCGCCGCTGAGAAAGGCAAGGCCCCCACCGAGTCTTCGGCTCGTGTCGCACCGCGCCCTTCTCGTCATGAAGCTGCTCACCCAGCACTGCAAGGTAGTAAACCCGATCAAAAGACCCTTTTTAGGGTTCTTTAACACTGTTGATCCTTCGAACCTGTCTCTTTTTAAAGATTTGGTCATACTACGCCGCCCTGTTTAGGGTTTCGGTTGCACAAACCCAATAGTTTTCATTTTTATGAAGACTATTTTCTTGCGCAATCGGTTAGAACGCGATGGCAAAAGTCAGCACAATATGCTGGTTTGCGCAAGGCTGTCCAGCGCAAACTGATGCTTTGTGCAAGTTATTCAGCGCAATCTGATGGCTTGCACAAGTGGATGAGTTGGCGCAACTGGACAGTTTGCACATAGAAGCTATTATTGCATAATCTGATGCTTGCACAATCTGATGCTTGCGCAATCTGATGCTTGCGTAATTTGCTGACCGAATCTTTGATTTTACTTGTACTGAATTCTGTTTTTTCTGTTTGATGCAGTTAACATTAGAGAGGACCCAGATTATGAAATATTTGCAGGGTCCCTTGCTGAGCCGGAATTTAAAGAAGATTTGTCCCATATGCTTTTTTCCCAATACGCTCAGCCATCCTCCCGCCAAGCCATCTTGGTAGCTCAGGACAATGAGACTTTATTAAGTCTGATAAATGGGCAAACCCTATAGTCTGCTGACGCCATTACCCATAAGAAACCCATGTTCTTATTTGGCGAAGCTATTGACAAGAGTTCTCAGCCAAGACCCCGTGTTGAGCAGAGACTCTTCCAAAGAAAGGAGAAACTAATCCTGTTACCGGACATTGCTAGATGCCTCCCTCTAGCCCGCTATGCCCATGCAAGCCATCCCAGGAGGATGGACTGGGATATTACTCCCCTACAGCAGGCAAGGACAGGAAAGATTTGTGTCAAGAAAGGACCAAACAACAGAGATATGTTCTATAGCTCCTCTGAGCGTCAAAGCACTTTGCTCAGAGGGTTGAAGCCAGGTTGCATCCCTCCAGAGAACTTTTCTTAGCTGCTGCCGGTGAGGACACCAATCTTTGCTAATGAATATGCAAAGGCTGAGGGCAGATACCAAGATCAGGACTTCCGGCTGACAGGTCTGGTGAACCCAGACAACAGAAGGTGGAACTGCATAGCCAACTGGATATTGGCTCAGTTCGAAGACAAGCTTAAAGTGATCAAGCTATATCATGCGGTATATGCTACCGTGTATGGATTCCTCCCAAACCCTCATCTGTTTCTGGCCTTGGCAGAGAGGTATAATTATAGGACAGGGACATTCATGACACCCTATGGGGAAATTAGATTAGCCCTTCATGAGATGAAATACATCTCGTGCCTACCAACGAGAGACTTCCCTTATGAGGAGTATGTTCCAACAAACGACGAGTTAGACAGACTACGTCAAGAAAATGCAGAGATGGTGGCTGTTTTCGACGAACTATTGTGCCATTACAACATATGCTTCCTGTACTATAAGAGCGGTTCTTCCGGCACCTATTATTCATCAAAGTGGTTGCCTTATCTTTTTCTTAATCATATCATTGAGAAAAAGACTAAGGATTATGACACATGCAACCCGACTTTCTTCCAATCCCTCAGCCACAGTGAAGTAATAAGACTGATGGAAGAAAATAAGAAAATGGATATCAAAGTTAATTATGAACATCAATACCCTCCACTCAAGACCGGAGACTTTGTCGAGAGTTTTATAAGAATGACCTACAGGCCCATGTCAAGAGAAGCCCAGCTGGCGGGATTCCTGACATACTGGCTCCGTCGATTCGTCGTACCCGGAGCAAGTGTTGTGGACCGCTTCCACCGTGGCATACTTTTTGCTGCAGTCCGATTAGTCTTTGGCTACCAGATGGATTTGCTATCAGTAATGACCTGCAGAGTGAATGTATGACTTCATCTTTATGTTGACTCGATGATCAAATGGATGGGTGAGAAGGGAAACTTCCCTCGACTGGAGTTGCCTTACACCAATTTATTTGGGTGGTTGCATCTGCACCATCAGTCATTGATGAACCCCGACATGGGAGCAGTCGGTGGTAGCTTTCTGCGAAGATTCTCCCAGAGCAAGTGGGTGTACATTAGTCTGAAGGACTGCAGACGTGCCCTGAACCTTGGAAAGGGATAGAATTTTTACTGCGTTGCCCCTCTAGCCGATTATGAACATATGTCGGCAAATTTAGTTGACCTTGGGAGGCAACCGTTGGGTCGGGTAGCATTTGACTGGCTAAGAACGATCAGACCGTCCCACTTGGTATATAGATTTGAAAAAGAGTGTTATCTGGAACCATATCTGCCAAGCCACTTCGCTCGTCAATTTGGTTACGATCAGTTCCATGTAGGCAACACTATAACTTGCCAACAAGGAAAGGGGTATCTGATTGATGGTGCCAGAGCATGGGCCTACTACAACGCTCGAGACACAAGGACAATGCTCTCGATGCCAACCAAGAATGATCATGGCCCTCGAATGTTATATACATATTCACTATTTTATACAGCTGTAAATACTTTCGTCGAGAATTTCAATCTGGTGGATAGCTTCGCGACGGCGACGCGTTTGAAGAAAGGAGCAACTGCTATGCTAGCTCCAGGAAATGATGAACAACATGAACCAGTGGATGATCCCTTGGAAGCCTCAAGGGAAGCTAACTTCCCTGAGGAAGTTTATGAACCACTGAGAATTTCTTTGAAAGTTGTTAAGTCTCGGCCAGGGAGAGGAAAAGAAGGATTAATGAGCCTTCCTCCCCGGTTGTAAAGAAGAAACTCCTCTTAGACCCGTCAGAGAAAGTCACTACCAGGTCGCAGTCTCAGCAACTGGCCGAGTCGACCCAAGAAGAAGCGACCCTACTGACTTCTCTTCCATAGCGGGTTGATATGGTAAATGTTGAGAGTCCAGAAAGACCTCTTCATCGAAAGAAACTGGCTTTTAGGAAAAGAAAGAAGGTGATCCTGTCCTCGATGGTGGCCAGTGCTGCTACTGGAATTACTATGTCATCTCCTACTCCTGTCTCTGAGCCTAGGCATGAAACTCCTAGTCCAGAACAGAGGGACGAGACTGATTAGAGAGAGGAGGCTACAGAGCCTAGGGAGGATATTGTAGAGGAGGAGCAGGAAGCTCTACGATCTCCTTCACCGGCGATAGAAAATACTCAGCTTCCTATTACACCAGGAACAATTCGCGAAGAGGTGGATCGTTTAATGATTGAAGCATTAAATGATTGCGACTTCGGTCTTCAAGATGATGTTGATCATACTGCTGCTACTGCCAGCGAAGAAGTACCTGAGGATAGCATGAGAACTGAAGATACATCAATAGAGGCTATTGATGATACTTTGAATCAAGAAGAGGACATTGATGTCCATAAATCTCCTGAAGTTGTTGAAGACACACTAGCTCCTGAAAAGGTTGTTGAGGTGGATGTGTCTCCTGAAAAGAATATGGGTGGGGAAGTAGCGCCAGAGGAAGCTACTACCGCTGATCCCAAAGGTATTAAATGAAATTATTAATCTTCTTTTCATAGATTAACAACTGACATGTCTATTTTTGATCCATGTAGAAATCGAATCATCTCCGGTTCCTCCTTGCACTGATATAGTACCGATAACAGCAATAGCCAGTGGCAGCCGACATCTCTCGGGTGGTTCTGAAGCCGGAAGTAGCCAGGCAGTAATATCTGAGGCTACCTCTGCTAGACTGGAATTTGTCGGTGCTAACTTCAGCTGCTTTAGCGTTGACAATGAAAGATGGCCAATCTTGGAACTAAGTTGACCCCGTCCACATGCTAATGATAGGCAAAAGATTTGCCTTGCAGGTGTCTATAGTCACAGCGGCCGGAGTTCCAGGAGGCATTTTCAAAGCTTTCCGGCGGAACCTTTCAATGAAACTCTCAGCTGTTTCATTGTATCTTTGTTTGATTTTATTGAGGGCTGACATAGTCATGTCGTTGATCCCCTCATAGAATCGTTCCAAGAAGAATTGTTTCAGACCAGAGAAGGAAGTGATACAACCATCGGGCCAGCTTTTGTACAAATCGTATGTTACGCCGGCTAAACAATCGACGAATACTCTGGTAAAAAGAGCGTCATTTGGTTGCAGTTGGACAGTCATAACCTCAAAGTGGTTAATGAACTGACTGGGAGAGGTGCTGCCATCAAACAGCGAGATTGTTAGGATTTTGTACTTAGGAGTAAATGGGACTTCCTTCCATTCAACTGGGTAAGGTTGCTTGATCCCTAACCTCTGCAAGTTGTCCTTCTCTTTGAAGGCCTCGAACTGAGTGCACAGGAGTTTGACAACTTCATTGGCATCTTTCACTGATGTAGAAGGAGCAGGCTGAGTCACGGTGTTAGGGGGAGGAACAGCGTGATAAGCACTACCCCCAGCACCTGATTGACTGGGTGAAGGTTGGATCTGTACAGGAGGTACTAGAAGATATGCTACCCCCAACCCTGTATTGACAGGTACCGACGATGCTATGATTTCAGGATTTGAAGGAGGTACGGTCGGTGGTACTGTATGCTGAGCCACAATAATAGAATACATGCTTGCGACCATTTCAGCCATGGTCTTCAACTTGTCTTCTAGTGCAGCTATTCATTGTTCTTGACTAGCTGAACTGGAAGCATCTGGATCTTCAGTGACAATATAAGCTGTCACTTCTCTAGGTACAGTGGAGGACACTGTCTGTTTTGAACTTTTGCTGTATGCATCGTAGTCGGAGAAAGAATCATCTCCTGAGTGAGAAAGAGGAAGATGACCGGAAGGATCTTGAAGATTCCTTTGACCGATTGTGTCTCGGCTTCGGGATCGGGTATGCTGGAATACTCCTTCAGAGGATTCTTGGAGTAAATCCAAATACCGCTGGCTTGGCTTGCGAGGCTTACCGTACTTGGAGCACTTCCTACCTCCAGTGTCTCTGTAAGTCATGTTGACGGAAGCGTACAAAACTTCGTCTTTATCTTCTGACATAGGTTCAGAATTTGTAAAATTCAGACGATCGAAGACAGTCGTCTTGTTGTCTGACAACAGCACTTGATGACAACCTTGTGGTTACAATGGTGTCCAAGTGGTTGCACTGGGGATGTTGAGATATTGTCCCATTTTTGCTTGAGGTATTCTCGGAGATCAGAAACAGCAACGGGACGAGAAGAAGTTCGAAGGATGTATTCTTTGACAATGTCCGAAACATGGTTCCGGTTCTTCAAATGTTTTGTCCCTTGAGTGTACAGAGAAGTGTTTGCCATTAAAAATTTTTGATTGTAAATTTCAATACAAACAGAACAGTGTTACAATATAGGACTTAGATGTAGTCCTAGGAGTACACTTTTGTTTAATCTGGGTCCTTAGTGCCAATGGAGCGAGTGGTAATGCGTTGACTCCGTTGACGGGCTGACGACGGTTATCGGTTCTCTGAAGGTGTAGATTGCTCTGGGTGCTAGAGCTTGCCGAGAGGAGGAAGACGTTGAGTGTCTGTCTCTCTCTCTCTCTGGTGATTCTCTGTATGTTCGCTGTGGATTCTGTGCATTGTCCCTGTGTAGGTAGGTAAGAAGGAAATGATCCCTCTATTTATAGCTGGGCAGGTTGGCTGCTCATGCGCGCATATGTAGGATACGCCGGTGCGTAGGGATGCCACGTGTTGATTGCCGATGGAGGTGCATGGATGATGCGCCCTACTCGAGGGGTTGAATTCTTCATACTGCTGTTGTGAGCCGGGACGTAGCAAAGGAGAAGATCTTTCTGTTGCTGAAATCTTGGATGAGTTGAGTCAAAGGACACGTGTCGTCGACTCATGGCTTGGAGATCTCGGATCTGATGGGGGGATGATTTGGTGGGATGCGCCTTGGATTGGGCGCATAATGAGATTTTGGCTCGTGACCTTTAGGAGTCACGAACCGTTCTGGGCGCATGGCTTTTGAGGCGCATGCGAGCGACTTTTCTTCTGTCTTTCGGGATCAGAGATCAGTCTGGGGCGCATGACTTTTGAGGCGCATGCAAAGCTTCAACTGGAGACTCTTCTTCTGTCTTTAGGGATCAGTGAAGGGTCTGAGGCGCATGGCTTTTGAGGCGCATGCGGATGGTTGGATGGCCACGTGGCAGTAGCCGTCGGAGTAAAGTCATGATGATGCTGACGTTGTGGACGCTTCATTTTCTGCAAAAGCTGTCAACCGTTCAGGCTTGGGGAGGCGTGCTGCCAACTTTGTCAGTTCAGCATTTAATGTTGGTGATATTCGATGGACGGCTGAGTGGGCGCGTTGGTTGACGTTCCACTAGGCGTATGTGGACGTATGGGGACGCATCCTCTGTGATGTGCTCGGTACAGGGTACATCTGTGGGAGGCTCTTGGTGTTTGAAGGGGTGTGATGCGCTGTCCAGCCGGCGCATCCGACACGTCTTTAATGATGCGGCTATTTCGCTTCTCGAGTGCTTTTAAATAGCCGTTTGGCTGAAGTCGAGGCGTCCGGTTCATCCATTTAATGTAAGTTCATGGCACGAAATTCGGAGAGCCATCCACTTGGCACGTGGGTTTGATCTGCCTGGCCTATAAATAGTGGCATGGACAGAAGGTTTGCTTTTCGCTCTCTCACGTACTTCCAATCATGGTCTTGGGTTCTCGGGTGCATTCTGTTGACGAAGTGTTTCCGAGGGTGAAGATGAGACGCTATGTCGTTGTTGATGCACTTGAAGGTGACTGTTACATCCAAAAGACGGAGTCGAGGGCTTCTGAGGCAGGCAGAAGGTGCCTGTTGCATCCAAAGATAGGGATGCTCGGGCCTCGTCTCCATTGTTCTGGAAGGGCCGTAGATCGGAATGGCGGTGCTAGGCTCTTTCTTCCTTCAAAGTGGGTGTCGTCCACTCTGGTTGTGTTAAAAGCTGCTCCTTTAGCCGTATTTCGATTACGGTCTTCCTTGGTCTTTGGAGGCTCTTTCGAAGCCTCCCCTGGCCACAGACTTGCGGTGCTCTTCTCTTCCTTGGTTCCAGCCAGAGGGTTAAATGTTTTATTTAATCGAAGCACTTATCAGGTGAGCCTGGCTGAAAGAGCGGCACATAACTGGGCTGCTGAAGGGATGCACATAACTGAGCTGGATGCACATAACTGAGCTGCTGAAGAGATGGTGGGATGTGCCTGGATAGAGGCGCATGGTATCTGCTGTGCCTAACTGGCGGCGCATGGTGACTGCTGCGCCTATCTGGAGGCGCATGGTGGCCGCTGGCTGTAGACTTAGGATCTTTCCTTTGTAGAAATTCTCCTTTGTACAACCTTTTCTAGACATGTAATAGACTTTTGTATATAAATAAAAAGTCTTTCTTCAAATGTCTATACTTATTGACTTTGCTGTGAAGTATTTTGTCCGAGTTCTGGCGCATGTAGTGTCTGGCGCATGGACTTTCTGGTTGTAAAATTCCATGCTTCTACAAGACCCCCTTCAAAGTTTTTAAAACTTTTGAATAAGTTTTGGAATACTTTAAATAAGAAGCATGGCGATCAGGGCGCATGGTTGTTGGACGCATGCCTGTTCGGGCGCATGCTCCTCTCAGTTAATGCATATGATGATGCCTTGGTAACCGAAAAGATTAATGATGATCTTTTGGTTGTATTTGATGTTATCTCTTCACAAAACCCGAGGCGACGGCTGAGAATACTCGTTATTGGTTCACGCGTGCGACCACGGCCTATAAATAGGTGAGAGACGAAGAGAGAGAGAGAGAGTTCTTCTGCTCTGTGCCTTTGCCTCCTTTAGAGTTCTTCTTCAAAACCCTAACTTCTTTCTCTTTGAGAGAATGGCTCCCAAGACTCCTCGCGGCGGTGCCGACAAAGGAAAGGGGAAAGAGAAGGAGCCTGTAGAGGCTGTAGTGAGTGACATTCCTCGCCCGCCTGTCTAAGTTCGGCCGACGGTAGTCGGTGAGCTTTATTGTCTTCTATCGTTCTGTGTTGAGATCTTTCCCGCCGACGTGCATAGGCCTAGGCCTTTATCATGCACCGTGGTGTTAGTTGTTGACGCGCATGGGTTTTGTACCCTGATGATGCGCCGGGGCTCTACCGCTGACGTGCATAGGTTTAAACCCTGATGATGCGCCGAGGCTCTATCGCTGACGCGCATGGGTTTAGACCCTGATGATGCGCCGAGGCTCTACCGCTGACGTGCATGGGTTTAGACCCTGATGATGCGCCGAGGCTTCTTTTTCAGATGCGCTTGATACGCGCTTTTGACGAGAATGAAGCTCTGATCTTTGTGTCTATGTAATCATGCTTCTCCTTTTTTTTTGTAGGAGCCGCTGAAAAGAAAGCCCCGCACTCCAAAATTTGGTGGGAGCAGGCCAAAAGAGATGGCAGGCTCGTCTGAAGTGCGTATTCTGCCAACTATGATGTCTTCCATGGAGGAGAACACCGTGGATGTTGTTGTAGAGATTCCAGCATCCCCGGATTATGTCAGAGGGGAAGCTGAGGATGCAGCAGCTTCCGAGAAGATGAAGGCCACAACGGCGGCCTTGGACGTCGAGGGTCCAACGGAACTGCAAAAACCTGTTACGAGGGTAACAGGTATGGTTGGAATAGAGGAGAGGGTTGATTCCCCTCCTTGTCTTGATGAAGGGGGGTCGGCTGCAGCATTGCCGAGTCCTACCCCAGCCTCAATAGTTGAGGTGGCTACCGATCAGGAGGTAGCGACAGTTGTTGCCCCTGTGGAGGGATTTGGTGACGAGACCCGTCTGCCGATCACGACCGCTGAGGCGGGTCAAGAGACAAGTGATGATCTCTCCATTCTGCCAGGGGAGGTATTAGCTGTTGATAGAACGTTGGGGGTAGAAGAGGTGGCTGTTGACGTCGGTGGTTCCTCCGGGCTTGAGAAGGGCAAGGGTGTGGAACCCTCTGTTGCTCCTTCCACTTGGGGAACTATCTCGACGCCTGTACCGACTTCCTCTGTTCCTTCGACTCCTCGGGCTAGCAGTCCAGTCCCTGTTGATGAAGAGCCTATTGATACCGAGGTTCAAGCCTCGCAGGTTGAGGTTGGCGGATCTTCTTCCAGTCCGCTAACTGTAGTAGCTCCTCCAACTCCTGCTATGACGCCGCAGGTACTGGCGGACGCAGACGAATATGTGAAATTCCTCGTCGATGGGGTGTATAAAATGCTACAGAGGGGTGTATCTGCGGTGATGGATGCCAACGGGAGCTTTGCGACGGCAAAAAATCTGGCAATGCCCTGTATCGAGCTGATCCGCGTTCACCAAGGCCACGACCATATGGCCGAAATTCTGGAGGCTTCGGTGATCGAGCTGGATGAGCGGCTTGCGGAACTTCAACGCATCCAGCGAAATGACCTCTCCGTTCTGATAGATGCGGAGAAGGGGAAGTTGATTGCCGAGATCGAGTCTTTCTACCTGGCCACTGTGGGCATTTGGGAGCGCGAGGTGGCTGAGACTGAGGCTGCGGTAGAGCACTTGTCTCAGTCCATGAAGAAGACGATGGAAATGCGAGCTGCGTTGGATGCTAACATCGCAGAGATCAACACTCAGATGTGCCGCCTTGAGGACCAACGGGCACGACTCCAGTTAGATGCCGAACGTGTCCAGGCTGAACACGCAACATTCAAGATGGAGGAAGCGACTTTTGCTCAGCGGACTCTTGCCTTGGCTCAGCAGCGACAACAGCTTGATGAGAAGCATGAGAGCGAAACTTCCGCTGAGGCTGTTGAATTGATGCGTCAAGAAGCTGAGCGTCGAGTCCTGGCGATTGTGGAGACTAGTACAGCCGACTTAAGACGTCGAGTCAGAGAGCTCTCAGCCCACCCTGGAGATGTTTAAGGACTGTAGCGTCTCCTTTTTATGTTTTTGCAACTTTTGCTGGGGGATAGTGTAGTTTTGTACTCTCTTCTTTTTTTTTAATAAAGAAGTACGCAACTTTTTTTGTGATGTGTTCATTTTTGTTATCATGAACTTGATGATTTGTGTGGACCTATTATCTTTTGCGCACCTTGGCTTTTAGGTACAGATAATAAGTTTGAAGGAACCAACATGTTTGCTCAGAGGTAATGTGGACGTGGCAATCATTGAGGTTCAAATGATAGAATCTTCCTACTCAGAGGTATTATGGACGTGGTAGGAATGATCATGGGGGATACGCTGAACAACTCAGAGATGATGTGGACGTGGAAGTTCTACGTTCAATGTACGACAACGTAGGGGTTGTTTGTACGAGATGTTTACTCAGAGGTAATATGGACGTGGTAAACATGAAGGGTAGCGTCGGCTTACGTAGCGTAAGATTCCGCTTTGTAGGGTATAGGGGAACAACTCAGAGGTGATGTGGACGTGGTTGTCTTTCTACTGAAGGAAGCCACGGAACCGTTGGGTTCCAGAAGCGTATGAGTTTGTGGAAGGAGATTGTGTGTGAGCCCCGATGATTGGGCCCACAGATCCCCTTTGGGGAAGTACATGTCTGAAGGATGTTAAGAATAGTACTTCTTTGGGAACTTGCCGTTGATGGGCATCATGAACAAGTCCCCATTGGGTTTGGCGAGGCGGTAAGCACCGTTTGAGTATACCGTCTCAATGATGAAAGGTCCTTCCCACTTGGGCTCGAACTTTCCTGGTGTCTTGTGAGTTAACACCATTGGCCTTCTGACTGCTAAAACCAGGTCGCCAACTTAGAAAGTCCTCTATTTGACCTTCTTGTTGAAAGCCTGTGATATACGGGCTTGGTAGAGTTCGATGCGTTGTTGAGCCAGGAGACGCTTCTCATCGAGTGCCTCCAGTTCTCGCAGACGACGACGTTGATTGTCCTCTTCTGTGAGTTTGTTCGTTATTGCTACGCAGAGTGAGGGTATCTGGATCTCGAGAGGCAGTACCGCTTCGCTCCCGTAGACCAGGAAGAATGGTGTGTTGCCTGTTGGGGTCCGTACCGTTGTGCGGTAGGCCCAAAGGCATTCGCCAAGCTTTTCGTCCCAGTCGCGTTTGTTGGATGACACGACCTTTTTGAGCAGCCTAACGATAGTTTTGTTGAACGCTTCTGCTAACCCGTTTACAGCCGGATTGTAGGCGGTGGATGCCACATTTTGAATACAATTCTTGTCACAGAACCTGCTAAAAATGTGGCTGATAAACTGAGGACCATTGTCATGAATGATCCGCCAGGGTACTCCGAATCGGTAAACGAAATGGTGTTTGATAAAGCTGACCACCCTAGAGCTCTTTACTTCTGCCAGTGGGACTGCTTCTGCCCATTTAGAGAAGTAATCGGTGATGGCCAGGATGAAGCGGTGTCCTCTTGATGAAGGAGGGGTGATTGGTCCCACAATGTCCATGCCCCAGGCTTCAAAGGGCCAGGAGACGACTGTAGGATGTAGTGGTTCAGACGGTGTATGTATGAAGTCTGCATGAAGTTGGCATGCATGACACTTCTTAGCATATTCAACAGCGTCGGCGGCCATGGTTGGCCAGTAGTAGCCCATACGTCGCAGTCGATCCTGCAACTTAGGACCGGGTTGATGAGCTCCGCAAGTTCCGTCATGAGCTTCTCGAAGAGCTTCGGCTGCTTCTTCGTTGGACAGGCATCGAAGGAGGAGCCCATCGAAGGAGCATCGGTACAGCGTTTTGGTAGCTGTATCGTAGTAGAATCGAAGAGAGCGTCTCCTGACTGAGACGGCTTCCTTCGGGTCCTCTGGAAGGATTCCGTAGACAGCGAAGTCGATGAACGGGAACCTCCAGTCTCGAATATTAACACCAGTGTTCGTCGGCATGGCGTGAGCCACTCGCAAGCATAGGTTGTTTCTAGGACAAACCAAGTCTCGGCCAGTTACCGTGACATAGTGTTGAGTCCCAAAGAGCGCTGCCAATGAGGCTGCGAGGCCAGCCAGAGCGTCAGCCTCCAAGTTTTGTAGACGAGTGTTCGATGAAGAACCCGGTAAAGGTTAAAATAATGTTCAATACAACTTCATGGTAAGGGATCAGATCTTCATGGCGAACCTCGTACTGCCTCCGAATCTAGTTCACGACGAGTTTTGAGTCACCGTAGGCTTCCAGATGGTCCACCCCCAGCTGTTGTGCGAGCTGGAGTCCCATGATGAGTGCGTTGTACTCGGCAACATTGTTGGAGCATGGCTTCGAAAGGGAGTAAGCACGCTGGATGACCAACTGATCGGGGGAGACTAAGACTACCCCCACTCCTGCGATATTTTGGCCTTTGGGGCCTGTTCTTGAAGCGCCATCGAAAAACATCCGCCAAACGGAGCTTCCTTCGGTGACGTTGGATTCTTGGACCTCATCCGGGACGTCTTCATAGAGTTTTGAGGATTCTGGGATAGGGTGTGCAGCAAAAAGTCAGCCAGAGCTTGACCTTTAACAGCTTTTTGCGGGACAAATACCATATTATACGGTGTTAGCAAGATCGCCCATGTGGCTAGCCGGGAGTTCAATGAACCTGGCTTCGTCATGAGGACTCTGAGCGGATTGACTCGAGAAATGACATGAATTGTCTGGCCCGAGACATAATGACGAGTCTTCTGGATGGCAAACACCAAAGCCAAGCACTCCTTTTCAACGGGGTTGTACCGGTGTTCGGCCCCGATGAGCGTTCGACTGAGGTAGTAGATTGCTTGATCATAACCTGTATCGCTGTTTTGAGCCAGCAGAGCGCCAAGGGAATGATCCATGGCACGGACGTAGAGGAGAAATGGTTTGCCGGTGACAGGTGCCACCAGGACTGGTGGGCTCGTCAAGTAGGCTTTGATGTCGTCGAAAGCCTTTTGGCACTCCTCTGTCCAGACATAAGAGACTCCCTTCTTCATGAGCTGAGTAAAGGGTTGACATTTACCGGAAAGGTTTGCTATGAACCTCCGGATGTATGCCAGACGTCCCTGTAAGCCCCGAAGTTTTCGAAGATTTTTCGGAGGGTCCATGTTGAGGATGGCTTTGGTCTTCTCGGGATCAACATGAATGCCTTTCGCCGTGATGACAAAGCCCAAGAATTTGCCGCTAGAAACACCCAGAAAGGATTTAGCGGGGTTCATTTTGAGTTGATGTGCCCGTATGAGATCGAAGACTGTCTTCAGATCCTGTAGGTGATCTCCTTTGAGGCGGCTCTTGACTGCGATGTCGTCAACATAGCATTCGACTGTCTTGCGAAGATGTTGACGGAAAATGGTGCTCATAGCTCGTTGGTATGTTGCACCGGCGTTCTTCAAGCCGAAAGGCATCACTGTGTAGCAGAAAACACCCTTCGGAGTCCTGAATGATGTGTGTTTTGCGTCATCGGGGAACATCTTGATTTGATTGTAGCCTGAATACCCGTCCATGAAGGATATACGTTCAAAGCCACATGTGTTGTCGATCATCACATCGGTGATTGGAAGCGGGAATTCGTCCTTCGGACAAGCAGAGTTGTGGTCCCTGAAGTCGATACAGACTCGTATCTTCCCATTCTTCTTGGTGACGGGTATGACGTTGGCTACCCAATCTGGGTGCTGTTCCTCACGGATGAAGCCGCTGGTCAAGAGTTTGTCCACCTCCTGATCGATGACATTCATGATGTCCGGACGAAAACGTCGCTGTTGTTGTTTGATAGGTTTGGCATCAGGTAAGATGTTCAACCTATGCATTGCGATCTGTGGATCGAGTCCCGGCATATCTTTGTAGCTCCAGGCAAAGACGTCGATATACTCTTTAGCCAGCTGGATTAGAGACTCTCGGTCTTCTCCTTCTAGGCTTTTGCTGATGAAGATGGATTTGGAAGAAGTTCCGTCCCCAAGGTCGATCTGTTCGACTTCGTCTTCGGTGGGAGGTTCACGTAACTCAAAACGAGACTCCCATTGTTCTCCTAGGCGTTGAGCCTAGGGTTCTTCTTCGAAGGGTTCCGGCGCTTGGTCTTTGCCATCACCTTTTTGAGGTTGTGCTGACGTATGTTAGCTGACAGCACCTTCCTGAAGACTGATCCGATACTGGTATCGGAATCCCAAGTCGATGCTTCGGATGAGTGGGAATGTTCTACGTCTTCTGTGTCTGAACTCTCTGGAGTTGCTGGCGGCGTGACATAGCCTACCCCCCGTCGAGTCCGATTGTAGTAGTCCTGCGGCTTTCCCTTAGGTGTCAGAAGCCGGAGAGGGAGACGTCGACCCTTGCCGTAGTTTAGGCCTTTGTTGCTTTTTAGGTCGTAGCCCATCTTTTGGATGATGTGCTTTGCCGTATCCGTGTACCGATAGACTTGTACTCTGCCGGTATCAGGTTCTGGCTCGAGTGGCGGGAGGTCTTGATGACGCTCGACTTTGCCCAAAATGATGGATCCTTCGTCTCGGCTTCGTGGAGGGGCTATGAAACAAACTCCTTGAGACGGGACTACTCGATTTACATGATGGACGGTCGTTATTTGTGTTTGCAACGACCGTAGAGCGTTATCTAATGTATACATGGCATTCCAGTGCGGAAGACAAGAATAATTAAAAGACACTCTATTATTGATAAAATACGAGATCTTATCCCGTGGGATTACATTGTCTAAGGAGGGTGCATCTACATCAGCAGAGATATATTCGCCAAGCTCCTCATCTGTAAGCACTGGGGTCGGATCAGGAGAATCCACCACAGCTTTGATTTTGAGGTCTGAGAGGGTTATGTGAGCCCTCTCTGGCATCTTGGATGACTGCGGGGGCTTGCCCTTAAGACGCACCTTCAGAGGTGCCTCAACTGCGCCTCCTGTGAGTGGTGCTTTCCCCTGTAATTTTGCCACCAGGAGAGCCGATGTTTGAGGCGGCTTTTCCTTGAGGCGTATCTTCAGGGGAGCCTCAGGAGTCGGTACGTTCCCTGATAGTTTGATGCTCATTGGAGGCACCTTCTGGGGTGGTTTGCCCTTCAGTCGGATCTTCAAAGGGGCGTCTGGAGTCATCTCAGGCTCCGTGTCCGGCTCAGTTGCCGTCTCTGCCTCATCGTCAGCATCGTTGGCTTCCTCCTCGTCAAGTGGCTTGTACAAGTCAGAATCGGTGAAGTATGCTTCAATCCCTTTGAAAGGATCGATGTCTGCGAACTCCGTCTGGATGACGCCGTTGGGGGATACATATTTTATGCATTGGTGGAGCGTAGAAGGCACCACCATGTACTCATGTAGCCATGGTCGGCCGAGCAGGATGTTGTAGTTGACCTCGGCATCCACCACATAACAGGTCACCTCAGTTTTGAGGTTGTCGATGTGACACTTCAGTCGGATCTTGCCCAGTGGCTCGCTTTTGCTAGCGTTGAAGCCACTGATGGTTGTGTTGGAGGGCGCCAGCCGGTACATTGGGATCTCCAGTTTTGATAGCAGCGCCTTCGGGATGATGCTGAGGGAAGACCCCGGATCGATCTGAATCCGGCTCACCTTGACTGAACCGATGTACCCTGTGTAATACAGCGGTCGGTTATGTCGGTAGTGCTTGAGAAGCATGTCTTGTTGGATGAAAGTTATGTTTGGGATAACTTCATCCGCACAATGACAGTACGTACCAGTAGTTGGGAGGTCTTCAGGCTGTTTGACCAGACTAAGAAAGGATTCAGCGTCCTTCAGAGCTTCGCAGAGAGCTTCTCGGGAGTCTTTGGAAAGACGTAGGAGCTCAAACAAAGACAGGCGTGCAGGAGTACTGGCCAGTTGTGCCAGTATGTCAAAGTTGTGGGGCTTGGCTAGCCCCGAAGCATTCTCCTTCCGCAGAGGTCTGTCGAAACGAGCCTCCACCTGCTTCTGCTTATTGGCTGCAGAGGGTTTAGATGGGCCCTCCTCAGGGATGGTGCCAGGAGGCACCACCTCGGCGGCAGCTTCGTCGGGCTGGGCGTTCTGTTGTGCACGCGTCTGCACTGGAAGTGCCTCTTCCATTGAAGAAAAGACCGTACGGCAAGACTTGATCTTCCTGCCTTTTGATTTGGAGGTAGAGCGTACCTCTGGTTGAGTCACCTCGGAGACGAGGTCGAGGTGAACCCAGTGGACCTCTCCTCGAGATGTGGTGAGTGGGATGAGTCCACTCGTATTGTCACGGGTAGGTGGCAAGTTTACCACCTCCATTGTCGCCTTAGGGATGGGGACGACGCCATCTTGTGTGGTGGTCGGCGGCAAGGTGCCGAACTGAAGTAACACCATATTGGCTGACACCGTCTTCTCTTCATAGTCGACGGAGATTACATCGGCATTGATCATGCGCTGGATGTAATTCTTGAGGACGTAACAGTCCTTGGTCGGGTGTCCGACAAATCGATGGTAGTGACAGTACCTCGGGTTGTCCACTTTCCCGACTTCATCGGGCCGCTTTGGGTCCGGAAGCTTGATCTTGTCACCCTGCTTCAGTATTTCAAAGAGTTGCAGGGTGTCTTCGTCATTGAATGAATACACCTCCTTGGGTCTCGGTGCCAGAGGAGGATTCTGAGTAGGCGCAGATGCACCTTTTGAGGCATTAACAGTCATTGTTTGTTTCTCCTTTGCTTCTCGTTCGGAGTTGTTGGCTGCAGACCTTTTCCCCTTATCATCAAAGACGGGGAAGCTGACACCCAGAAGACGTGCATTGGCCGCCTTCTTTTCTGCGGCTTCAGCTTCGATGATCAGGGAGCTCCAGTCGGGTGGGAGAGTAGAGTTGAGCCAGAGCTTCACTGCAGGCAGCATGTTCATGCTGCAAGAGGAGAGGAGCGCATGTTCTGGCATGCCTGGAGGTAGCCTGAAGAAGGCCTGTCGGAAGCGTTCGATGAACACCCGAACCGTTTCTTTTTCCTTCTGGCGTATCTCTATGAGAGATGCCATCGTCATGTCCTTCCCGCCGTCATAGAAGCGATCGAGGAAGAGGCACGTCAAGTCATCGAAGGACGATATAGAATTGTCGGGGAGGCTGCAGTACCAGTCATACGCTACCCCTTTTAGAGCCCCAACAAAGATGCTGGTGAGGAGCGCATCCTCCTTTGGAAGATGCCCCGTCTTGTTCCACTCGAGGGGATAAGGCTGGGGAATGCCCATCTTCTGGCGCTCCTCTTGCCTATTTTTGGACTCGAAGCGCTCCCGCAAGTCTTTGATTATTTCGACCACATCCTCCGTGGAGCTAGGAGTCGGAGAAGGTGGTACTATCTGGAGTGGAGCGTTTGAGGGCTCCGACGTCCGGGGTGCATCTGTGTCTGAGGGTGCCCGTTGAAGGGGTACACTCGACTCCCCATTGGCTCCTGGGTCGGGACCGGTTGAAGGTGTTCTGGTCAAGGCCGACCGTATATCAAACACTGCTTGAGTCAGTGCTTGCATAGAGGCAGAGAGGGTTTTGAGTCCTCCCTCTAATGAGTCTATGCGCTGGATAATGTCCTGCGGCGGCGTATCAGACTCGGAATCACCCCCAGTCATGTATACTGTCATGACACGGCCGGGAGTGGATGAATTGGTTGAGGCTTCGCTCTCGGCCTCACTTTTATGTGGGGGAGTCACCTCTCCTGGTGTTCCATCTTGGCCACCCCCAGCCACATTCTGGAGGTCATTCTCGACGGGCGCATCTGCAAGGGCCTGATTGCCCTCAGCTCCGTCTTGAAGGGCCTCTTCGTCTCTACCCCAGCCGTGTCCTAGGGGACATCCTCGTTTTGAGGGGCTTCTGGGAGGTTGACTTCGCCTTGAGGACGAAGATACGCCGCAGCTGTACTTTGGACATCTTCGTCTTTGGAAGAAGGCTCAACAAGGGTCTGACTACCGCCAGCTTCCTCCAAGAACTTCTTCCTCGACCGAGTGCCTTCGAACACTCCAGAGGTCGAGACAGCTGCCTTGGTTTTCTTTGGTTGGCTTTTGGATGAAGACGAGGAATTGCCAGTCGTCTTCCGGACTGACGAGGAGTTGGAGATCACGTTACATGAAGCAACCCTTGGCTCCTCTTCTGTTGACACCTTCATCCCGAGGCGATGTCGGAGGGGTGTCGATGATTGCAGCCGCTGGAAGACTGACTGCCTTGGTGGTACTGCTGTCTTGCAACAGCAGTTGATGGTGACCACCGCACAAGTATGCCCCGTGAGAGGCGCATCGTGCCTGTTGGTCGACTCTCTTGTCCGGCGCTTGTGAGTGATCACGTAACGCAGGTCGTTGGAGGAGAGTGCTACCTTCACACCCCCTTCAGGCGTATGGCAAGGCCAAACGCCAGGGTGGTCAGGTGAGTGTCGTGCCCCCTGATCTAATACCAAGCAGGCATCACGATCAGTAGTGGGAGAACCACAACATTTGAAGTGACTTGAACGGACCTCAAACGTACTACCAGAGGAGGCGCGGGAGTTCAAGAACACTGAATTTGCCTCACTTGACTTGGTTGTGCACGCAGTAGATGCGCCCAAGTGAGATGAGGACTTTGAAGGTCGACTTGTTTTTGGTGCAGAGGCACCTGATTCGACCTTGTACAGCTTGCCATCGGCAGCGTGCGTGATTGTGAGCACGTGCCTCTGGCCTGCTGCTGGCATAGCACGTTTGTGGCGCATGGCCCGTGCCGCCTTGGATTTCTTTGTACTAGCCCGCTGGGGCGCATAGTACTCAGCATCCAAATTCTCCTCGGCATTACAGCGAGTGAGTCTGTCAAAGATAGAGACTTTTTGTTGCGCATCAGAGGTGATGCGCGGGGCATTGGCTGCGCCCCTGCTCCGTCGACGCATCTTCCTTGCCTGAGAGGGAGATGGCTGGGGAACGTGGTCAGTCGCACGCTTCCCCGAGAGATGCGCTGCATCAGCGGGCGCACCTTGGTTGCTGAGAACGTCAGCAGGAAGGGAGGGCTGGATTGGCGCATTCCCTTCAGTGGTGGTGCCCGAGGCGTCGACCTTGCGCACCCAGGCACGACGGGTCTTCTTCAGCTTCGGCAGCCGCTTCGAAGGACTCGTATTTCCTTCAGAAATGAACTCCTCGTACGCATGTTGATTGAGGCACACGACCAGCGTCTTGTGGGAGGAGCCCACCTTCACGTCGTCGGCCTGTGACACGACTTTCTCGGAAGAGGAGAAAGAGGTCCCCAGCATAGTCGCCAGCTTGTTTGCCATTAAAATTCTTTGATTGTAAATTTCAATACAAACAGAACAATATTACAATATAGGACTTAGATGTAGTCCTAGGAGCACACTTTTGTTTAATCTGGGTCCTTAGTGCCAATGGAGCGAGTGGTAATGCATTGACTCCGTTGACGGGCTGACGACGGTTATCGGTTCTCTGAAGGTGTAGATTGCTCTGGGTGCTGGAGCTTGCCGAGAGGAGGAAGGCGTTGAGTGTCTATCTCTCTCTCTCTGGTGATTCTCTGTATGTTCGCTGTGGATTCTGTGCCTTGTCCCTGTGTAGGTAGGTAAGAAGTAAATGATCCCTCTATTTATAGCTGGGCAAGTTGGCTGCTCATGCACGCATATATAGGATGCGCCGGTGCGTGGGGATGCTACGTATTGATTGCCGATGGAGGCGCATGGATGATGCGCCCTACTCGAGGGGTTGAATTCTTCATACTGCTGTTGTGAGCCGGCACGTAGCAAAGGAGAAGATCTTTCAGTTGCTGAAATCTTGGATGAGCTGAGTCAAAGGATACGTGTCATCGACTCATGGCTTGGAGATCTCGGATCTGATGTGGGATGATTTGGTGGGATACGCCTTGGATTGGGCGCATGATGAGATTTTGGCTCGTGACCTTTAGGAGTCACGAACCGTTCTGGGCGCATGGCTTTTGAGGCGCATGCGAGCGACTTTCCTTCTATCTTTCGGGATCAGAGATCAGTCTGGGGCGCATGGCTTTTGAGGCGCATGCAAAGCTTCAACTGGAGACTCTTCTTCTGTCTTTCGGGATCAGTGAAGGGTCTGAGGCGCGTGGCTTTTGAGGCGCATGCGGATGGTTGGGTGGCCACGTGGCAGTAGCCGTCGGGGTAAAGTCATGATGATGCTGACCTTATGGACGCTTCGTTTTCTGCAAAAGCTGTCAACCGTTCAGGCTTAGGGAGGCGTGCTGCCAACTCTGTCAATTCAGCATTTAATGTTGGTAACATTCGATGGACAGCTGAGTGGGCGCGTTGGTTGACGTTCCACTAGGCGTATGGGGACGTATGGGGGCGCATCCTCTGTGATGTGCTCGGTACAGGGCGCATCTGTGGGAGGCGCTTGGTGTTTGAAGGGGTGTGATGCGCTGTCCAGCCGGCGCATCCGACACGTCTTTAATGATGCGGCTGTTTCGCTTGTCGAGTGCTTTTAAATAGCCGTTTGGCTGAAGTCGAGGCGTCCGGTTCATCCATTTAATGTGAGTTTATTGCACGTAATTCGGAGAGCCATCCACTTGGCGCGTGGGTTTGATCTGCCCGGCCTATAAATAGTGGCATGGAGAGAAGGTTTGCTTCTCGCTCTCTCACGTACTTCCAATTATGATCTTGGGTTCTCCGGTGCATTCTGTTGACGAAGTATTCTCGAGGGTGAAGATGAGACGCTATGTCGTTGTTGATGCACTTGAAGGTGACTGTTACATCCAAAAGACGGAGTCGAGGGCTTCTGAGGCAGGCGGAAGGTGCCTGTTGCATCCAAAGATAGGTATGCTCGGGCCTCATCTCCGTTGTTCTGGAAGGGCCGTAGATCGGAATGGCGGTGCTAGGCTCTTTCTTCCTTCAAAGTGGGTGTCGCCCACTCTGGTTGTGTTGAAAGCTGCTCCTTTAGCCGTATTTCGATTACGATCTTCTTTGGTCTTTGGAGGCTCTTTCGATGCCTCCCCTGGCCACAGACTTGCGGTGCTCTTCTCTTCCTTGGTTCCAGCCAGAGGGTTAAATGCTTTGTTTAATCGAAGCACTTATCAGGTGAGCCTGGCTGGAAGAGCGGCACATAACTGGGCTGCTGAAGGGATGCACATAACTGAGCTGGATGCACATAACTGAGCTGCTGAAGAGATGGTGGGATGTGCCTGGTTGGAGGCGCATGGTATCTGCTGCGCCTAACTGGCGGCGCATGGTGACTGCTGCGCCTATCTGGAGGCGCATGGTGGCCGCTGGCTGTAGACTTAGGATCTTTCCTTTGTAGAAATTCTCCTTTGTACAACCTTTTCTAGACATGTAATAGACTTTTGTATATAAATAAAAAGTCCTTCTTCAAACGTCCATACTTATTGACTTTGCTGTGAAGTGTTTTGTCCGAGTACTGGCGCATGTAGTGTCTGGCGCATGGGCTTTCTGGTTGTGAAATTCCATGCTTCTACAAGAAGTACTCATTTCATTGGCATAGGTATCCGGATTTTTGATCCTGGAAGTTTGCTTCTGATGCTGGTTGGTCTTCGGCATTGGCTGTTTGCGTTTCACCGAAGTTGGTCAATTGAGATAAGTTCTTAGATCAGCAAAATCACCCCCAGGGGTTTCAGTCTGAGACACCAGTAATTTTTTCTGTCTTGAACGGGAGATCTTGAGAGTTGGGTGATCTTGGAATTCTGCTACCGGAGTAGGCAGAATACCTCTCTGCTCAGTACACTTCCATTTGGCAATGAGGGAAGAAGAACCCTTATTGGAGAGAGTTCTTGTACTGACTGGTGCCGGGGCACGTTCAGATTGATCTTCTACGCTAAAAACCGAAGAAGACTGAGAAAAGACCAAATGACCTTTTCCTTTATTTTGTGAAGAAGGGTTAGCTAAAGAGCGTTTCCCTCTGTTGTCTTCCAAGTCGTGGGACGAGAAAGTTTGAGAAAAAGACCAACGGGCCTTTTCCTTTATTCTGGAGAGGAGGAGGAATAGCCAAAGGACTACCCCCAGTGGATTGTGCAGGAGCAACAGGGTGCTTGAGAGGAGGAGCAGAGCTTTTCCCCTTGCTGTAGGAAGAGGAGAGATTAGCCAAAGGGCCATCTCTTTTAGACTGTGCTGGCGCAGTTTGCGCATGGATTGATGGCGCACTGGCAGGTTGCGCATCAGTAACTCTGGTAGAAAGTCTTCTGGCCTCAGTCACAGTGGCTTGCGCAGTAGGAGTCTTGTTGCCAGAGTGTTTGTGTTGCACTCTGGTTGCTGGAGTAGTGGATTCCGCAGGCAGAGTTGCAGCCAACTGCGCCAGAGGAATATGAGTCTTGTACTTTGACAGAGCAGCATATGAAGTGGGTTGTGCACTGTCAAGGGGAACATCATATTGCGCATAGAAAGTAGCAGCAGACTGCGCAACAGAGACAACAGTCTTAGGAACAGAGGCAGTGGACTGCGCAATAGGCTGACCAGCAGAAGCAGTGGACTGCACAGCTGTCTTGGGGACCCACACTGGATGAACTTTGCTTGTGGCAGAAGTTGTTGCAGTGCGAGGGGTGGTCCTGGAGTTGATCATCGCCTCATAGGCCGTCTGGTTGACCTTTACAACCAGCGTCTTCTGCGTCTTTTCGATAGACGCAACGTCACATTGAGTTGTCACTTCCTCATCGGAGGAGAAAGTCGTCCCCAGCAGAGTCGCCATTTTGTTTGCAAAAACAAAAGTTGATCTTTATTTCAACAAACTTTGTAAGAAGATTACAAGAATTCTGGGAAAGTAAAACTATAGGAATCCGATCTGAATGACGATCGCTTTATCCCTTGGACGATGTGAACTTTGAAGATGGTAGCCTCTGAAGATTGCAGCAGCACTTTGGCAAGAACTCCTGATCTCTGGTGATGATCTCTGATTTCTGTGTATGTGTGTGATCCCCTCTAGGAAGGATATGAAACTCTATTTATAGAGTTCTGAAAATAACTAACTTTTAGTTATTCTGACTTGCGCAGGTTGGATTGCGCACACTTTGGATTGCGCAGGCAATAAACTGCACGGGCAGTTACTCGATCGTGGACCATCTATATGACGCGTGGCATTGTTTGATTGAAATGCGCTTGATCGTGTACAGACGGTTGCCACATGGTGAGTAATTGATGGCATGAAGGCCACGTGTACATTTTCAGTTATCTTGATGAAGTGTGCCACCTGAATTGTGCTGGTTTCGGATTGCGCTGGGATGGACAGCGCTGGAATAGACTGTGCTGCAGAAAGTCTGGCAGATTGTACTGCATGTACAGCTGTCCTCGAGCACTGTGTTGTACGATAAATAAACAGTTTCCTCGTTCTCCGTGCTGTCAGTTGTCAGAAGATCTGATTCTCTGTCAGGTAATGATGATGAGGCCACGTCAGCTTGCGCACTTGGATGAGTGCGCAGTTCAGCCTGCGCAATCGATTTATTGCGCAATCTGTCTTCTGCGCAGTTCACTTGAAGGATGCATAATTTGATTTTCATGACTTCTTTGATGGGTGCAACTTGATTTTTAGGACCTACAACCACCACCCTGGCCGAGGCCGCCGGCCACCACCCTGGCCAACAGGCCGACCAGCCTCCTCTCTTCCTTCAACCGTCAACACCACCACTTTAATTCATCACCACCACCACCATATCCATCACCACCCGAGCTTAGCCACCAGCCTCACCGAGCCAACCTGGCTGAGCTCCTCCCATCCCCTGGCCGGAGCTCCGCCGTGGCCGACGCCATCGACCACACCCTGGCGGTCGGCCACCACCAGTCTCCTCCTCCCATTGAATCACCACCACCACCACATCAATCCACCGCCACCTCCATCATCCGTGCGCCATCATCTCCACCGTACGGCGCCGCCACGGCCGCGCGCCACCTCTGACCTCGACGTGGCCGGGCGTCCCTGCCGTCGTCGGGCCAGACAGATCGTGCACCCCACAGCAGCGTCGCAGCAGCTGCAAACAGCAGCAGTTGGCCGGCCGGGAACGGGCTGTGGCCGCGCGCGCAGGCCAAGCCGCCGG
The DNA here is from genome assembly GCA_029216955.1 of Iris pallida. Lineage (NCBI taxonomy): Eukaryota > Viridiplantae > Streptophyta > Magnoliopsida > Asparagales > Iridaceae > Iris > Iris pallida. Next base: position 33,435 of record JANAVB010034633.1, on the reverse strand, counting down.
CCGCCATCGCCGTGGCTGTTCCCCCCATGTTTGGAGAAAGCCGGCAACCCCCCTGGGTCCGTCGCTTCTTCTCCGGCACGACGTATAGGCGATTCGTGCATTTCACACGAATTTCTGCCGTGACGCGCGCGGAATCAAGTTCGTTTTGGCGTCCCGTCGCAGCAACTTTGCACATGATTTTCGAAAAATTCGACCGTTGGATCGACAATTTCTTCTCTCCGTCACAATCTTGGTATATCCACCTTCACTCCTGTCGATTTTCATCCGTTAATTTTATCGTTTGATACCTCAAAACCGGCCACCAAATTGACCGTTTAAATTGTATAAATTTTCGACAGTTTTACGGATGCAACTTCGTCGGCTTGTACCTCCTCCACCGCAGCTCCATTTAGCATGCTACCAGTTCCTGTGTGAAGCTAGTATAACCCTCTTACTACCCCTCCAGTTTCGTTTCATTGTGAGCTTGTTTGATTGGTTGAATTCGACGCCAAAGTTGGCCGTCCGAATTTATAATTTTCAACTTGTAAAATTCTATTTTTGAATACGGGACTCCATATTTCATTTCTGACACCACCAGTAGACTCGTGGCGTCGTTCTGGCATCTTTTCATATATAATTTGTTAGATTTGGAGGACGTAAACCCTGGCACGTATTTCGGTACAAAGTGGGCTCCACAGTCCGGGTCAACGTGACTTTTTGACGTCGGCTCATCGGAATCCAATTCCGGATATACCGTTGAGTTCGTATCGTCATTCTGGACTTGTTGACATATAATTTGCTAGGTTTTAGTGGACATTGGTTCCGACACATATTTCGGTGCAAGTCGGATACCAATATCCGGGTCAACAGGTTATTTTGAGATCGACTCATCGGAATCCAATTCCGGATATACCGTTGAGTTCGTATCGTCATTTTGGACTCGTTGACATGTAGTTTGCTGAGTTTTGAGAACATTGGCTCTGGCACGCATTTCTGTGCAAACCGGAATTCCAAGTTCTGGTCAACGGACCAAATTGAGATCGGGTCAACGAAATCCAATTCTGGATATACCGTTGGGTTCGTATCGTCATTCTGGTTTCGTGGACATATAATTTGTTATGTTTTGTAGACTTATTTTCTTGCACGTTTTTCGGTGCAAAACGGCTCAGACACGGATACCGTTTTTGACCTAAAATTACTTTTTTGCCCTTGTGTCCAAATTGGACCGATGGATAGGCTATCCTAGCTAATTTGACCATTCTGGACACGTTGGCGATGTTTATTTCATCATCCGACAATGTTTGTAGATAGTTTCTCTATGCATCACCTTTTAATTAATAATTAATTCTTATAATATTCGTATTTCGGGATTAGTACAACGAAACTGAGATCGGTCAATTCCAGCGATCTCACATCGCTGAAATTGACAAGATGGACACGTGGATCACTATAATAAGATTATTAACCTTACCATTGATCATCTTATCTCGATTTGCGTGTCGTAAGTTTCGACGCACGAATAACGAAGTATACTTTATCTTTAATAATTAGAGTAGAATTGACCCTGTTTGATCAGAGTTGACCAGTTGACCAAAAGTCAACTGTAAGTCAACACTTGACCTAGTTTGACTAGATTGTTGGCCGGAGTTGACCTAGAGTTGATTTGACTTAGAAGAACCTAGGATAATATAGATTGCTTGTAGAGATTCATTTATTACAACTTCAACACCTTGTAACCTGTATTGCTTTAAATAGGACTCTATGGCTTCAGTTGGACCCCTATACCTATCAGATGTTCAGGTTATCAGGCGAGTACATTCTCTGATCATTTCATATCATGTTAGAATTATTCTCCTGCTTTAGATTACTTTACTTGATGCTGTCACGTTGGTCACACAGATTAGTACTATATGGATCCTTTTTTGAGATATTATCCCCTTAGGGAGCATCGGATACTACATGTTCTGTGCGTTTCACTTACATTGTGTATCACTATACTTCATGGTTCATTGAATCACTTGTGACATGTACTCTCATAATCACAGAGTCTTCCTTGAGTCACCCATTTATGGGTATTTTCTAGAATCCCTATTTATGGGACTATCATGTATCACCCTTCGGGGGCCATTACATGAATCATAACATAATCTGGCTGGATCCTTGTGTATTGATTGGGGGTACGGAGGAGTAGAAGTGGACATGTGGATAATATCCAAGTAGTGTAGCATCAGAATCATTCCGTAGTATAGCATCAGAATCATCCTATGCCATTCACATGTCTATATTGTACTCTGACTCACTAGCCACTGTTAGTTCTCTATTTATAGTAGATATTTCTATTACAACTATCTCTTTTATATTCTGTACTTTCTTCAGATCCTGTATCTTACTTTTCTACATGATTATATTTTCTAACCTGCTATGAATTATTGAGATGTACTGTGCTCGCTCCTGTCCTGACTGGACCTGTTGATATATTTTACAGATAGCCTGGAGGTTGCTTGCTAGCCTAGAGAAGACACAGTAGAGTTTGTATAGATAGTTATTCCAGTTGTCTGGAGTTGTATTTACCTTATGGATTACTGTATTTGAGATTTGAGATGTTTTTCTGGGTTTGTGTATCTTAGACACTTAGACTTCTATTTGCTGTATCTCTTTGTGGATTTCATGTTTTATCTATCTTTTATCATGCTCTACCTTAGATGTGATTAAGACTGTATTGCTATGTCACCTCCATTCGGAGAGTATATACTATACAGGTACCTTTATATTGTTAGATGATTGACCTAGGACAGCGTTCTACCGCCGACACTGCGGCGTAGGCTGGACGTACCCACGTCTCGTGCCCTTACTCTAGGGTGCGGGTCGTGACACGTTTTTAGTGGTGGCCCATGCAGGTCGAGTTTGTGTAGTGGTATTCGAACTAGAGTACCACTACAGCCTGCAGTAGGATTATGATATATTTTTGAAGGTACTCAATCACAGTTAGGATCCCTTGAGAGATTCCTGGGACGACCCTTGAGAATCTTATTTTAACTTCGATTTGAAAAATCTTCTTCCCTTGATTTGATTTATCTTTACTTTCTGTTGTAAGGTGGGTAGGATGTGAGCACCCTGAATTTCGGGTTGATTTTTTTTATTTTTCTGATTGATTTAGTTTCAATAAATAAATTATTCTGTTTATTATCTTTAAGTATACTTTTCCGTGCCTTTGATATTTGGAGTGTTAGGGATGTTCAACTCTGGAAACCTTCTTCACGAGTTTTGTAGTGGACAGGATTACCTTCATGATGGTATATAATGTCTGATCGAAACTTGTTCCCTTGTACACTTTTTGCTTCGCAGAACTTCGGGTCGATTTAGACCATTTGATCAATTAATTAATTTTCCCACTCTTTTCCTTGATCATCATATGCACGTTACCGTGACTTTTGATTTGGGAGCACCAGACCAGTCATTTTCTTCAAACCAACTTCTCATGCATGATCTACTCGAGACGCTCTTCACCTATGACCTCGTGCCCCACTCAGACACAGCATTTTGTGCTCCATTGCTTCGCACAACTTTCCTGACACGTGACCCAATTTTATTTCATCCCACGGTGTCACATTTATTTTCCAACTTGATTTGTGGGTACCCTGTCGACCAAAACCTGTCAACCGCAAATATGGACATAGCCCACATTGAGCCTACTACCCGCACGACACTTGTGTCCCATTTATTGGAATTCCCACATGCTACTTATTTATCCATGATTATAAATACCTATTTAATTCGATTATTTCGCCATGTCCAATTTTGATCCAACCCGGCTCCACTGAACCCAACCCCAGCTTCATGTTTCCCTCTCTCATGACTCCCTCATTTTTTTGCCCAAAAATAATATTAAATACCCAGTCCATCTATTTTTATATTTAATGAAAATTTCTGTTTATTAAAAATTCCTTGGAATGACCAAATTTCCTACATTCAATCCTAGCCCTCAATTTTACATATTATCATCACCACCCTACATTCACATTTTTTCCAACACTCACCCTCAATTTTTCCCCACATGGCCGGCCCTAACTTCTAGGGATGACTTTTCTCTCTACTTTCCTCTTTTACTCACTCCCTCTCATTAATTATTCACTCACCTCCTCTCTCTCTTTCTAATATTTTTTCCCACACTACACAGCAGCATATTAGCACCACCACCATCTATATAGCCGACCACTACCCTAGCTGAGGCCGTCGGCCACCACCCTGGCCAGCAGGCCGACCAGCCTCCTCTCCTCCTTCAACCATCACCACCACCACTTTAATTCATCACCACCATCACCACATCCATCACCATCCGAGCTCAGCCAACAGCCTCACCGAGCCAACCTGGCCGAGCTCCTCCCATCTCCCTGGCCGGAGCTCCGCCGTGGCCGACGCCGTCGACCACCACCCTGGCGGTCGGCCACCACCAGTCTTCTCCTCTCATTCAATCACCACCACCACCACATCAATCTACCACCACCTCCATCATCCGTGCGCCACCATCACCACCGTACGGTGTCGCCATGGCCATGCGCCACCGCCGACCTCGCCGTGGCCGGGCGCCCCCGCCATCGTCGGGCCAGGCAGGCCGCGCACCCCACAGCGACATCGTAGCAGCTGCAAACAGCAGCAGTTGGCCGGCCGGGATCGACATGTGGCCGCGTGCGCAGGCCACGCCGCCGGCCACCGCCGCCGTGGCTGTGTCCCCCGCGGTGGGCGAACGTCGGCGACCCCCTGGGTCCGCCGCTTCTTCTCCGGCGCGATGTATAGGAGATTCGTGCATTTCGCACGAATTCCCGCCGTGACGCGCGCGGAATCGTCCGTTTTGGCGCCCCGTCGCAGCAACCTCGCACGCAATTTTTGAGAAATCCGACCAGTGGATCGGCAATTTCTTCTCTCCGTCACAATCTCGGTATATCCACCTTCACTTCTGTCAATTTTCATCCGTTAATTTTATCGTTTGATACCTCAAAACCGGCCACCAAGTTGACCGTTTAAATTGTATAAATTTTGGACAATTTCGCTGAGCCAACTTCGTCGGCTTGTACCTCCTCCACCGCAGCTCCATTTAGCGTGCTACTAGTTCCTGTGTGAAGCTGGTATAACCCTCTTACTACCCCTCCAGTTTCGTTTCATTGTGAGCTTGTTTGTTTGGTTGAATTCGACGCCAAATTTGGCCGTCCGAATTTATAATTTCCAACTTGTAAAATTTCATTTTTGAACACGGGACTCCATATTTCATTTCTGACACCACCAGTAGACTCATGGCGTCGTTCTAGCATGTTTTTATATATAATTTGTTAGATTTGGAGGACGTGGACCCTGGCACGCATTTCGGTGCAAAGTGGGCCCCACAGTCCGGGTCAATGGGACTTTTTGACGTCGGCTCATCGGAATCCAATTTCGGATATACCGTTGTCATTCTGGACTCGTTGACATATAATTTGCCAGGTTTTAGTGGACATTGGTTTCGACACGTATTTTGATGCAAGTCGGATACCAATATCCGGGTCAACAGGTCATTTTGAGATCGGCTCATCGGAATCCAATTCCGGATACACCGTTGAGTTTTTATCGTTATTTTGGATTCGTTGACATGTAGTTTGCTGAGTTTTGAGAACATTGGATCCGGCACGCATTTCCGTGCAAACCGGAATTCTAAGTTCTGGTTAACAGACCAAATTGAGATCGGGTCAACGGAATCCAATTCTGGATATACCGTTGGATTCGTATCGTCATTCTGATTTCGTGGACATATAATTTGTTATGTTTTGTAGACTTGTTTTCTTGCTTATTTTTCGGTGCAAAACGGTTCCGACACGAATACCGTTTTTGAGACGAAATTACCTTTTTGTCCTTGTGTCCAAATTGGACCGATAGGTAGGCTATCCTAGCTAATTTGACCATTCTGGACACGTTGGCGATGTTTATTTTATCATCCGACAATATTTGTAGATAGTTTCTCTATGTATCACCTTTTAATTAATAATTAATTCTTATAATATTCGTATTTCGGGATTAGTACAACGAAACAGATCGGTCAATTCCAGCGATCTCACATCGCTGAAATTGACAAAATGGACACGTGGATCACTATAATAAGATTATTAACCTTACCGTTGATCATCTTATCTCGATTTGCGTGTCGTAAGTTTTGACGTACGAATAACGAAGTATACTTTATATCTTTAATAATTAGACTAGAATTGACCCTGTTTGACCAGAGTTGACCAGTTGACCAAAAGTTAACTGTATGTCAACACTTGACCTAGTTTGACTAGATTGTTGGCCGGAGTTGACCTAGAGTTGATTTGACTTAGAAGAACCAAGGATAATACAGATTGCGTGTAGAGATTCATTTATTACAACTTGAACACCGTGTAACCTGTGTTGCTTTAAATAGGACTCTGTGGCTTCAGTTGGACCCCTATACCTATCAGCTGTTCAGGTTATCAGGAGAGTACATTCTCTGATCATTTCATATCATGTTAGAATTATTCTTCTGCTTTAGATTACTTTACTTGATGCTGTCACGTTGGTCACACGGATTAGTACTATATGGATCCTTTCTTGAGATGTTATCCCCTCATGGAGCATCGGATACTACATGTTCGGTGTGTTTCACTTACATTGTGTATCACTATGCTTCATGGTTCATTGAATCACTTGTAACATGTACTCTCATGATCACAGAGTCTTCCTTGAATCACCCATTTATGGGTATTTTCTAAAATCTCCATTTATGGGACTATAATGTATCACCCTTCGGGGGCCATTACATGAATCATAACATAACCTGGCTAGATCCTTGTGTATTGATTGGGGGTACGGAAGAGTAGAAGTGGACATGTGGATAATATCCAAGTAGTGTTGCATCAGAATCAATCCGTAGTGTAGCATCAGAATCATCCTATGCCATTCACATGTCTATATTGTACTCTAACTCACTAGCCACTGTTAGTCCTCTATTTATAGTAGATATTTCCATTACAGCTATCTCCTTTACATTCTGTACTTTCAGATCCTGTATCTTACTTTACTGCATGATTATATTTTCTAACCTGCTACGAATTGTTGAGATGTACTGTGCTCGCTCCTGTCCTGACTGGACCTGTTGATAAATTTTACAGATAACCTGGAGGTTGCCTGCTAGCCTAGAGGAGACAAAGTAGAGGTTGTATAGATAGTTATTTCAATTGTCTGGAGTTGTATTTACTTTATGGATTACTGTATTTGAGATTTGAGATGTTTTTTTGGGTTTGTGTATCTTAGACACTTTGACTTCTATCTGTTGTATCTCTTTGTGGATTTCATGTTTTATCTATCTTTTATCATGCTCTACCTTAGATGTGATTGAGACTGTATTGCTATGTCACCTCCATTCGAAGAGTATATACTGTACAGGCACCTTTATATTGTTAGATGATTGACCTAGGACAGCGTTCTACCGTCGACATTGCGGCGTAGGCTGGACGTACCCACGTCTCGTGCCCTTACTCTAGGGTGCGGGTTGTGACACGTTTTTAGTGGTGGCCCATGTAGGTCGAGTTTGTGTAGTGGTATTCGAACTAGAGTACCACTACAGCCTGCAGTAGGATTAGGATATATTTTTGAAGGTACTCAATCACAGTTAGGATCCCTTGAGAGATTACTGGGACGACCCTTGAGAATCTTATTTTGACTTCGATTTAAAAACTCTTCTTCCCTTGATTTGATTTATCTTTACTTTCTGTTGTTGAATTTGATTTTGATGGATGATTGTTGAATTTTGAATCTTGATGTTAGTTGTTGCATCCGAGTTTGTATTTATATGATTTGATAGATTATTGTTCAGTTTTGAATCTTGATGTTCGTTGATAAATTTGATTTTTTTGGTATCCATTGTTGATTTAATTTAATTTTTGTCAAGATGAAATTATATGGGCTAGGTCATCTATGTTATGGAATCTAGTCTTCTACAGTCATATTAGCCAGCATGGTGAGGACATATAGTCTGACTGGGATATATTTCTCGGGTGTAGGAATTTAAGGTTTTCGCAGCCAAGCTAGCGGCATCGCAAAAATTTTAAATACCATGATTCTAGAGGTATGTGCCTTAGTCGAGGACTCTGTGATTATCGTAGCCTTGCTTACTAGTATGACGAGAATTTAGAGTACCATGATTTTGGATAGACGCATATGATTATCAGATTGTACCTTAAATGCTTTTGAACATGTTTTCTCTACTTTTGTTTCAGTCCTTCTCAAAAAAAATGAAAAAGGAATTATTGTTTATTTTGTTCTGTTTTGCTTCTCATTATTTAACTTAGGAGTAGCTTTAGCTGTATTATAAACCTTTGTGTAACTTCTTAGTATGAGTTTTTCTTAATATAATGAATCGACGATTTTGCTAAACCTTATCTTGGATTTGATATTATAGCTCTGGTTTTAAAATAGTTTCTTCTTTTAAACAAATAAGCAGAACAGATTTCATTGTTATTTCCTTCTTGCTATTATTCTTGTATTAAATAATAATAATAATAAAACTGTCTTGATTATATCAATCACCTACTTTGCAATCTTGGTAGGAATCTAAATGTTGGTCTTGATATGGAATTTAATTTTATATTGGGACATGAGAATATAGATATAGTGGACACAGACACTTGTCTGACACGTGTGCATGCTACGCTTTGATTACCAACCTATCTAAATATATATTAATATATTGTTAATGTTTAAATTTTTAAAACTCCAATATTTCTGATACAGTACAGTATCAGAGACTGGTTCTCTGCTTTTCCAGTTAAAATTTGTAATTCAAATATAAATTTCATGTTATTAGTTTTGTTTACATCACTGCACATGTATGTTATATACATGGTTTCATTTCTTAAAGAAATTGGTTGAGTTTTGTGTTTGAATTTGTCAAATCTGAGACTGTGTGCATATTAACCCTTAATACTGGATTCTAAGTGATTAGTTCAAATTGTTGTTTTTAAATATAATATTTTGAGCTAGATACATTGTTGTATGTAGGAATATAATGTTAGGTTTCATATTCTTACATGTTAGGTTGTGATGAACATTGGGTTGGCTAGATATTCGAATTTCTCCAAAATCCTAAAACTGAATACATGTTAACATTTTACATTGATTTTAAATGTTTAGTTCAATTTCAGATTTAATATGTAATATTGAACTGTATGCATAGATAAATGTATGGATAGTATGTTAGGGTTTCATCTCCATCATGTTAGGATGTGTTGGGAGCATTGAGTTAGTTGTGATATTCAAACCCCTAAAATCTAAAATTGCATTATGTTAATATTGCACTGGTTTAAATGTTAGCTTATTTTCAGATTTTGTATGTAAATGCTGAACTAAAACTGGATTTAACCTTTCAATACTAAGCTATAACCCTGTACAAGGACACACACACCCTAACTTAGTATACGCTGCCATGTAAACCTAACCCTTCCTCTATATGTTATGTTCATATATCTGTATAGATATATATAGAGTTTATGCATACCTGTTATAATATATATAGATACATAACTAAATCTATAGGTTGTATATTATCGATTGTTAACCAATATGCCATGAGTAGTGTAACTGGATAGCTATTGTTTTGAAACCCAAATCCTCCTATACACTTTCATGTATATTTCACGCACACACATGCCTACTATCTAACCACATGAACATGTCCATATACAACATACTCACACAAACCACATAACATTTACATAATGCTAGCTTTTCCATCTCTAACACTCTCTCTCTATATATAATGTGATTGGATTTCAATGCTCGACATTTGTACTTTAAATTTTGATTTTGATTTTTCTTTGAATAGTACCCTTTATAGATAATTAGTAGTTATCTTTATTTATTTTTGATAAATTACCAGTTTTCATATAGGATGGTAGACTGCCTTACAGTCTTGATGAATTGTTGTTTCTGTAACTTTTCTAGTTTAGCACCCTAGATTGCTTGTGTATTTTGATACCCTATGACCGTTTGGTTAGCATGACTAGTATACCTAGATGAGACTTCACTACCACCGTATGCCATGACCCTGTATGCCATCCTTTTTAATCGTATGTTTTATTTAAATTCTGAGACTTGATTGTGGGGGATTGACCTAGAGGGAGTATGAACATTTTAATTTCGAGGACGAAATTTTTATAAGGTGGTTAGGATGTGAGCACCCTGAATTTCGGGTTGATTTTTTTTATTTTTCTGATTGATTTAGTTTCAATAAATAAATTATTCTGTTTATTATCTTTAAGTGTACTTTTTCGTGCCTTTGATATTTGGAGTGTCAGGGATGTTCAACTCTGGAAACCTTCTTCACGAGCTTTGTAGTGGATAGGATTACCTTCATGATGGTATATAATGTCCCATCCAAACATGTTTCCTTGTACTCTTTTTGCTTCGCAGAACTTCGGGTCGATTTAGACCATTTGATCAATTAATTAATTTTCCCACTCTTTTCCTTGATCATCATATGCACGTTACCGTGACTTTTGATTTGGGAGCACCAGACTAGTTATTTTCTTGAAACCAACTTCTCATGCATGATCTACTCGAGATGCTCTTCACCCATGACTTTCGTGCCCCACTCAAAGATACCATTTTGTGCTCCATTGCTTCGCACAACTTTTCTGACACGTGACCCGACTTTATTTTACCCACGGTGTCACATTTATTTTCCAACTTGATTTGTGGGTACCCTGTCGACCAAAACCTGTCAACCCCAAATATGGACATGGCCCATATTGAGCCTACTACCCGTACGACACTTATGTCCTATTTATTGGAATCCCCACATGCTACTTAATTACCCATGATTATAAACACCTATTTAATTCGATTATTTTGCCATGTCCGATTTTGATCCAACCGGCTCCACTGAACCCAACCCCAGCTTCATGTTTCCCTCTCTTATGACTCCCTCGTTTTTCTTTGCCCAAAAATAATATTAAATACCCTGTCCATCTTTTTTTATATTTAATGGAAATTTCTGTTTATTAAAAATTCCTTGGAATGACCAAATTTCCAACATTCAATCCTAGCCCTCAATTTCACATATTATCATCACCACCCTACATTCACATTTTTCCCAACACTCACCCTCAATTTTTCCCCACATGGTCGGCCCAAACTTCTAGGGATGGCTTTTCTCTCTTCTTCCCTCTTTTACTCACTCCCTCTCATTAATTATTCACTCACCTACTCTCTCTCTTTCTAATATTTTTTTCCCACACTACACAGTAGCATATTAGCACCACCACCATCTACATAGCCGACCACCACCCTGGCCGAGGCTGCCGACCACCACCCTGTCCAGCAGGCCGACCAGCCTCCTCTCCTCCTTCAACCATCACCACCACCACTTTAATTCATCACCACCACCACCACATCCATCACCACCCGAACTCAGCCACCAGCCTCACCGAGCCAACCTGGCCGAGCTCCTTCCACCCCCTGGCCGGAGCACCACCATGGCCGACGCCGTGGACTACCACCCTGGCGGTCGGCCCCCACCAGTCTCCTCCTCCCATTGAATCACCACCACCACCATATCAATCCACCACCACCTCCATCATCCGCGCGCCAAGATCTCCACCGGACGGCGATGCCATGGCTGTGCGCCACCGTCGACCTCGTCGTGGCCGTACGCCCCCGCAGTCGTCGGGCCAGGCAGGCCGCGCACCCCACAGCAGCGTCGCAGCAGCTGTAAACAGCAGCTGTTGGCCGGCCGGGAACGGCCTGTGGCCGTGCGCGCAGGCCACGCCGCCGGCCGCCGCCGCTGTGGCTGTGCCCCCGGCGGTGGGCGAACGCCGGCGACCCCCCTGGGTCCACCGCTTCTTCTCCGGTGCGACATATAGGCGATTCGTGCATTTCGTACGAATTTCCGCCGTGACACGCACGGAATCAAGTCCGTTTTGGCGCCCCGTCGCAGCAACTTCGCGTGTGATTTTCAAGAAATTCGACCGTTGGATCGGCGATTTCTTCTCCCCATCACAATATCGGCATATCCACCTTCACTTCTGTCAATTTTCATCCGTTAATTTTATTGTTTGATACCTCAAAACCGGCCACCAAGTTGACCGTTTAAATTGTATAAATTTTGAACAGTTTTGCAGAGCTAACTTCGTCTGCTTGTACCTCCTCCACCGCAGCTCCATTTGGCTTGCTACCAGTTCCTTTGTGAAGCTGGTATAACCCTCTTACTACCCCTCCAGTTTCGTTTCATTTTGAGCTTGTTTGATTGGTTGAATTCGACGCCAAAGTTGGCCGTCCGAATTTATAATTTCTAACTTGTAAAAATTCTATTTTTGAACACGGGACTCCAGATTTTATTTCTGACACCACCAGTAGACTCGTGGCGTCGTTCTAGCATGTTTTCATATATAATTTGTTAGATTTGGAGGACGTGGACCCTGGTACGCATTTCGGTGCAAAGTGGGCCCCATAGTCCGGGTCAACGGGACTTTTTGACGTCGGCTCATCGGAATCCAATTCCGGATATACCGTTGAGTTCGTATCGTCATTCTGGACTCGTTGACATATAATTTGCTAGGTTTTAGTGGACATTGGTTCCGACACGTATTTTGGTGCAAGTCGGATTCCAATATCTGGGTTAATAGGTCATTTTGAGATCGGCCCATCAGAATCCAATTCCGGATACACCGTTGAGTTTGTATCGTCATTTTGTATTCGTTGACATATAGTTTGCTGAGTTTTGAGAACATTGGCTCCGGCACGCATTTTCGTGCAAACCAGAATTCTAAGTTCTGGTCAACAAACCAAATTGAGATCGGGTCAACGGAATCCAATTCTGGATATACCGTTGGGTTCGTATCGTCATTATGGTTTCATGGACATATAATTTGTTATATTTTGTAGACTTATTTTCTTGCACGTTTTTTGGTGCAAAACGGCTCCGATACGGATACCGTTTTTGACCCAAAATTACCTTTTTGCCCTTGTGTCCAAATTGGACCGATGGGTTGGCTATTCTAGCTAATTTGACCATTCTGGACACGTTGGCGATGTTTATTTCATCATCCGACAATGTTTGTAGATAGTTTTTCTATGTATCACCTTTTAATTAATAATTAATTCTTATAATATTCGTATTTCGGGATAAGTACAACGAAACTGAGATCAGTCAATTTCAGCGATCTCACATCGCTGAAATTGACAAGATGGACACGTGGATCACTATAATAAGATTATTAACCTTACCGTTGATCATCTTATCTCGATTTGTGTGTCGTAAGTTTCGACGTACGAATAACGAAGTACACTTTATATCTTTAATAATTAGACTAGAATTGACCCGGTTTGACCAGAGTTGACCAGTTGACCAAAAGTCAACTGTAAGTCAACACTTGACCTAGTTTGACTAGATTGTTGGCCGGAGTTGACCTAGAGTTGATTTGACTTAGAAGAACCCAGGATTATTGACACGACCCGTACCCTAGAGTTAGGGCACGAGAACGTAACGACGCCCAGCCTATGCCGCAGTGTCGGCGGTAGAACGCTATCCTAGGTCTCATCCATCTAACAATGTAAGGCTGAGCAGTTTATACTGTCCGAATGGGGTGACATAGCAGAATGTAAACTCAATCACATCTAATGGTAGAGCATAATGGAAGATAGATAAAACATGAAATCCAAAAGAGATACAGCAGATAGAAGTCTAAGTGTCTAAGATACACAAACCCAAAAATACATCTCAAAGCTCAAATACAGAACTCCATAAATACAACTCAAGACAACTGAAAATAAACTGAGCAAAATCCTAGCTACCTATACAACCTCTACTGTGTCTCCTCAGACTAGCAGGCAACCTCCATGCTATCTGTAAAATTTATCAACAGGTCCAGTCAGGACAGGAGCGAGCACATTACATCTCAACAGTTCATAGCAGGTTAGAAAATATAATCATGCAGTAAAGTAAGATACAGGTACTGAAAGAAATGTTGTATGTAAACAGAGAGAGCTGTAATAGAAATATCTACTATAAATAGAGACTAACATTGGCTAGTGAGTCAGAGTACAATATAGACATGTAAATGGCATAGGAGATTCTGATAAGACACTATGCAAGAGATTTTGATAAGATACTACTTGGGTATTATTCACATGTCTACTTCTACTCCCCCGTACCCCCAATCAATACACAAGGATCCAACCAGGTTATGTTATGATTCCATGCAAAGGCCCCCGAAGGGTGATACATGGATGTCCCAAAAATGGGGATTCTAGGAGATTCTAGGATACCCAGTAAATGGAATAAGAGATTCTAGGAGACTCTGTGATCATAAGAGTATATGTCACAAGTGATCAAAAAACCAGTAAAGCATAGTGATACGCCATGTAAGTGAAACGCACAGAACATGTAGTACCCGAAGCTCCATAAGGATAACATCTCAAGAAGGGATCCATATAGTACCAATCCGTGTGACCAACGTGACAGTACAAGTAAAGTAATTTAATGCAGGAAATAATTCTAAACAGGATATGAAATGATCAGAGAATGTACTCGCCTGATAACCTGAACAGCTGATAAGTATAGGGGGTCCAACTGAAGCCACAGAGTCCTATTTAAAGCAACACAGGTTACAAGATGTTCAAGTTGTAATAAATGAATCTCTACAAGCAATCTATATTATCCTAGGTTCTTCTAAGTCAAAACAACTCTAGGTCGACTCCGGCCAATAATCTAGTCAAACTAGGTCAAGTGTTTACTTACAGTTGACTTTGGGTCAACAGGTCAACTCTGGCCAAACAGGGTCAATTCTAGTCTAATTATTAAAGATATAAAGTGTACTTCGTTATTCATACGTCCAAACTTACGACACGCAAATCCAGATGAGATGATCAACGGTAAAGTTGATAATCTTATTATAGTGATCCACGTGTCCAACTTGTCAATTTCAGCGATGTGAGATCACTGGAATTGACTGATCTCAGTTTCGTTGTACTAATCCTGAAATACAAAAATTATAAGAATTAATTATTAATTAATTATAAAAAGGTTAAACTCAGAAAAATTATTAACAAACATTGTCGGACGATGAAATAAACATCGCCAACGTGTCCAAAATGGTCAAATTAGCTAGGATAGCCTACCCATCGGTCCAATTTGGACACAAGGGCAAAAAGGTAATTTCGGGTCAAAACGGTATCCATGTCGGAGCCGTTTTGCACCAAAAACGTGCAAGAAAACAAGTCTACAAAATATAACATATTATATGTCCACGAAACCATAATGACGATACAAACCCAACGGTATCTCCAGAATTGGATTCTGTTGACCCGATCTCAATTTGGTCCGTTGACCAGAACTTGGAATTCCGGTTTACACAAAAATGTATGTCGGAGCCAATGTTCTCAAAACTCAGCAAACTACCTGTCAACGAGTCCAGAATGATGAAACGAACTCAACGGTATCTCCGAAATTGGATTTCGATGAGCCGATCTCAAAATGACCCGTTGACCCGGATATTGGTATCCGACTTGCACCGAAATGCGTGTCGGATCCAATATCCACAAAAAACTAGCAAATTATATGTCAACGAGTCCAGAATAATGATACGAACTCAACGATATATCCGAAATTGGATTCCGATGAGCCGGCGTCAAAAAGTCCCGTTGACCCAGAATGTAGGACCTACTTTGCACCGAAAAACGTACCAGGGCCCACGTCCTCCAAATCTAACAAATTTTATATGAAAACATGCCAGAACGACGCCACGAATCTAATAGTGGTGTCAGAAATAAAATCTGGAGTCCCGTGTTCAAAAATAAAATTTTATAAGTTGGAAATTACGAATTCGGACGACCAAATTTGGCGTCGAATTCAACCAATCAAACAAGCTCACAATGAAACAAAACTGGAGGGGTAGCAAGAGGGTTGTACCAGCTTCGCACAGAAATTGGTAGCACGCCAAACGGAGCTGCGGTGGAGAAGATACAAGCTGAGGAAGTTGACTCAACGAAACTGTCCAAATTTAATACAATTTAAACGGTCAACTTGGTGCCCGATTTTGATGTATGAAACGATAAAATTAACGGACGAAAATTGACAGGAGTGAAGGTGGATATACCGAGATTGTGACGGAGCGAAGAAATCGCCAATCCAATGGTGGGATTTCTGGGAAAAAGTGCGTAAAGTCGCTGCGACGGAGCACCAAATTGAACTTGATTCTGCGCGCGTCACTACGGGACTTCGTGCAAAACGTACGAATTGCCTCGACGGTGGGTCCCAGAGGACGGTGGCCATCAGGGGGCTGCTCGACGAGTTGGGCGCACATCCAGGGTGGCCACGGCGGCCGTGCGACGGCGCGACGGCGCACGACGGCGGCCCGCGCGCGCGCACGTGTGCGCCTGCACGCATGCGGCTGTGCAGCCTCGACGAGGGTCGGGCGACGCACGACGAGATGGAGGAGGTGGTGATCGGTTGACGAAGTGGTGGTGATGGCTATAGTGAAGGTGGTTGGCTCGGGTTGTAGGGAGGAGGAAGGAGGGGGAGTTGGAGGCCGCTGTGGGTGGCGGTGATGGCCGGCTAAGCTCGGCCAGGAGGGGGTGGTCGGGCTCGGCCAGGAGAGTGAGGTCGGGTGTGGTGTTTTTGTTGATATGGTGATGTTTAGTTGTGGGGAGAAAAGAAATAGTGAGAGAGAGAAAGAGATGTAATAAATTAAAGAGAAAGAGAGAAAAAAAGGAACTTGGGAGTTGGGGCCGGCCAATGCATAGGGGTGTTGGGGAAAAAGTTTATATGTAGGGTTTAATGGGTAGGATTAAATGGGAAGATCCTTTGGCTAGGAATTAATAGGAAAAATAGGTCATTCCAATAGGGATTTAAATCACAGAATTTCCAATAAATATTAAAAAATAGGTAGGATGAGTATTTAGTATTTTTCTAGGGTAATAAGGCTGAGGGTGATGGTGATGGAGAGTAACATGGAGCTTGGACTTGGTTCGGTCAAACCGGGTTGGATCAAAACCGGACATTACGAAATAATCAAATAAAAATAGGTGTTGATGATCATGAGTAAATAAGTAGCACATAGGGATTCCAATAAATGGGACACAAGTGTCGTACGGATAGTAGGCTCAATATGGACCATGTCCATAATTGGGAATGACAGGTTTTGGTCGACATGGTACCCACAAATTAAGTTGGAAAATGAATGTGACACCGTGGGGTAAAATAAAATCGGATCACGTGTCAGAAAAGTTGTGTGAAACAAATGGAGCACAAAATGGCGTATCTGAGTGGGACACGAAGGTCATGGGTGACGAGCGTCTCGAGTAGATTATGCATGAGAAGTTGGTTTCTAGAAACTGACTGGTCTTGTGCTCCCAAATGAAAAGTCACGGTAACGTGCTAATAATGATCAAAGAAAAGAGTGGGAAAATTAATTAATGATCAAATGGTCTAATTCGACCCGAAGTTCTGCGAAGCAAAAAGAGCACAAGGGAACAAGTTTGAGTGGGACACTATATACCATCATGAAGGTAATCATGTCCACTACAAAACTCGTGAAGAAGATTTCCAGAGTTGAACATCCCTGACACTCCAAATATTAAAGGCACGAAAAAGCACACTTAAGGAAAAATAATAGAATAAATTATTTATTGAACTAAACAATCAGAAAAATAAAATAAAAATGAAAAAAAAATCAGTCCAAAATTCAGGGTGCTCACATCCTACCCACCTTATAAAAATTTTGTCCTCGAAATTAAAATGTTCGTAATCCTTCTAGGTCAAACCCCCACAATCAAATCCCAGAACTTAAATAAAACATACCATCAAAAGGACGACATACAGGGTCATGGCATATGGTGGCAGTGAAAGTCTCATCTAGGTATACTAGTCATGCTAAACTAAAACGGTCATGGGGTATCAAACACACAAGCAATCTAGGGTGCTAAACTAGAAAAGATACAGAAATAACAAATCATCAAAACTGTAAGACGGTCTACCATCCTATATGAAAACTGGTACGTATCATAAAAATAAAGAAAGGTAACTACCAATTATCTTTAAAGGGTTCAGAAAAATCAAAATCAAAGTTAAAGAATGAAAGCCAATTTCATGGAAAATTAGAATCACAATACATATTAAGAATATTTAGTCTCGATACGATCTAAGTTGATCAAATTGGGGAAATCAAGATTTAGGCAATATGGAGGACAGGTTCAACAAAGTCTGAGAATGAGCATACAAGGATGGAGATTCAGGTCACAATCAAATTTAATTCAATTGAGTACAACCCAAGATATAAATAAGATAAGGAAAGGTGATCGAAGTCGATTTGGTCGTGATTAAGGAAACTAGGATTCAATGATATTGAAAAACCCTTTTTAAAGAAAAAAAAGAAAGATTTCATACGAAGTCAGTTAATCATCTCTCTCTGAAACTATCAGTTTATCATTTGCCAAACAATATTTTTTTCTCACAAGTCCCAATATGAAAATCAACCTTCATATGACTATCATCGAAATTTTATAACCTTCAGTCATCTAAACCTTTACCATGATCACCATAGGCAAAATTTCTAATTTC
The DNA here is from genome assembly GCA_029216955.1 of Iris pallida. Lineage (NCBI taxonomy): Eukaryota > Viridiplantae > Streptophyta > Magnoliopsida > Asparagales > Iridaceae > Iris > Iris pallida. The sequence continues at coordinate 14,858 of JANAVB010034633.1, read as the reverse complement.
TAAAGCATTTTCCACGAAACATACCCCTCTTATTTAGGAGTCAACACTTACTCGTTTAATCAAATTTTCAAATTCCTTCACCTCGTTTAATTTAGATCCGAACCCTCTAAATCCAGTTTATGAAATCTTTGTACTTGTTAAAGTCAAGTCTCGTATTTAATAAACTTCAATACCACTATGTCACACAAAATTTATTCTTATTTATAAATCAACCTTCATATTTTCTTCAACGTTCACCTTCAAATATTATCCTTTGAATTCTACAATTTTCTTCCAATCATCTAAATAATTTATATAACGTAAAATCCTTGTGTTCTTTCTGTCTCTAGTCACCCTCTTACAATATCTAGTTCAATTTTGCATAATCATTGAATACAATAAAATTCTTCCTTTCTTTTTTTTTCTAAATTTCTACATAGCCTCAGAGTAAAAGTTTCCCAGAATCAATAACCAAGAATTTCTAAGTTCTCAAAACTAGGTTGACCTTGAACATCCTCATTAGTTTTGAAATACATCCATGAATTATTCATAACCAACTTTCTGTGATTGTTTCTAAATTGATAACATTTATCCCTCGATTTCATTTTAAACCTTTACCACATCTCCATTTCAAATTTTTCATATTTGACATCCAACATTCTGATTCCTACAAAATCATCATATGATAACCAATTACATCATTTTTGACCTAGATAATTCACGACACTTCCTCAACATTTCTCAGATAAAAATGATATAAAGATTCAGGGGTTCAAGTACAGCTGACAGAATGTGATACGAGACGAAATTGATATAATCATGACAGGTATATAAGACAAGGAATGATGGTAATAAAAATATTGGCAGAAAAAGAATGATAATAGAATCTGTTCTGCTTATCTGTTTAAAAGAGGAACCCATTTTTTGAAACCAGAATTATAATACCAAATCCAAAATAAGGCCTAGCAAAATTATTGATTTATTGTATTAAGAAGAAATAAATTTTGTAAGAAGTTACACAAGGTTTATAAAACAGCTAAAGCTACTCCTAAGTTAAATAATGAGAAGCAAAACAAAGCAAACAAATAATGATAATAATAAAAAAAATTGAAGGACTGGAACAAAAGTAGAGAAAACATGTTCAAAAATATTTAAGGTACAATCTGAAAATCATATGCGTCTATCCAAAATTATGGTACTCTAAATCCTCGTCATACTAGTAAGTAAGGCTACGATAATCACAGAGTCCTCGACTTTGGCACATACCTCTAGAATCATGGTACTTAACATTTTTGCGATGCTGCTAGCTTGGCTGCAAAAACCTTAAATTCCAATACCCGAGAAATATATCCAAAATCAGACTATATGTCCTCACCATGCTGGCTAATGTGACTATGGAAGACTAGGTTCCATAATTTAGATGACCTAGCCCATATAATTTCATCTTGACAAAAATTAAATTAAATCAACAATGAATACTAAAAAATCAAATTTATCAACGAACATCAAGATTCAAAAATGAAAAAAAATCCTTCAAATCATATAAATACAAACTCGGATGCTACAGCTAACATCAAGATTCAAAATTCAACAATCTTCCATCAAAATCAATAAATACAAGCTCAAATTCAACAATAATCCATCAAAATCAAATTCAACAACAGAAAATAAAGATAAATCAAATTAATGGAAAAAGAGTTTTCAAATCGAAGTTAAAATAAAATTCTCAAGGGTCGTCCCAGGAATCTCTCAAGGGATCCTAACTGTGATTGAGTATCATCAAATATATACTAATCCTACTGCATGCTGTAGTGGTACTCTAGTTCGAATACCACTACATAAACTCGACCTGCATGGGCCACCACTAAAAACGTGTCACGACCCGCACCCTAGAGTTAGGACACGAGAACGTAACGACGCCCAGCCTACGCCGCAGTGTCGGTGGTAGAACGTTGTCATAGGTCTCATGCATCTAACAATATAAGGCTAAGCAGTTTATACTCTCCGAATGGGGTGACATAGCAGAATGTAAACTCAATCACATCTAATGGTAAAGCATAATGGAAGATAGATAAAACATGAAATCCAAAAGAGATGCAGCAGATAGAAGTCTAAGTGTCTTAGATACACAAACCCAAAAATATATCTCAAAGCACAAATAAAGAAATCCATAAATACAACTCAAGACAACTGAAAATAAACTGAGCAAAATCCTAGCTACCTATACAACCTCTACTGTGTCTCCTCTAGGCTAGCAGGCAACCTCCATGCTATCTGTAAAATTTATCAACAGGTCCAGTCAGGACAGGACCGAGCACATTACATCTCAACAGTTCATAGCAGGTTAGAAAATATAATCATGCAGTAAAGTAAGATACATGTACTGAAAGAAATGTTATATGTAAACAAAGACAGAGCTGTAATAGAAATATCTACTATAAATAGAGATTAACAGTGGCTAGTGAGTCAGAGTACAATATAGACATGTAAATGGCATAAGAGATTCTGATAAGACACTATGGAAGAGATTCTGATAAGATACTACTTGGGTATTATTCACATGTCTACTTCTACTCCCCCGTACCCCCAATCAATACACAAGGATCCAACCAGGTTATGTTATGATTCCATGCAAAGGCCCCCGAAGGGTGATACATGGATGTCCCATAAATGGAGATTCTAGGAGATTCTAGGATACCCAGTAAATGGGATAAGAGATTCTAGGAGACTATGTGATCATAAGAGTATATGTCACAAGTGATCAAAGAACCAGTGAAGCATAGTGATATGCCATGTAAGTGAAACGCACAGAACATGTAGTACCCGATGCGCCCTAAGGATAACATCTCAAGAAGGGATCCATATAGTACCAATCCGTGTGACCAACGTGACAGTACAAGTAAAGTAATTTAATGCAGAAAATAATTCTAAGTAGGATATGAAATGATCAGAGAATGTACTCGCCTGATAACCTGAACAGCAGATAAGTATAGGGGGTCCAACTGAAGCCATAGAGTCCTATTTAAAGTAACACAGGTTACAAGGTGTTCAAGTTGTAATAAATGAATCTCTACAAGCAATCTATATTATCCTAGGTTCTTCTAAGTCAAAACAACTCTAGGTCGACTCCGGCCAATAATCTAGTCAAACTAGGTCAAGTGTTGACTTACAGTTGACTTTGGGTCAACTGGTCAACTCTGGTCAAACTGGGTCAATTCTAGTCTAATTATTAAAGATATAAAGTGTACTTCGTTATTCGTACATCGAAACTTACGACACGCAAATCGAGATGAGATGATCAATGGTAAAGTTGATAATTTTATTATAGTGATCCACGTGTCCAACTTGTCAATTTTAGCGATGTGAGATCACTGGAATTGACTGATCTCAGTTTCGTTGTACTAATCCCGAAATACGAACATTATAAGAATTAATTATTAATTAATTATAAAAAGGTTAAACTCAGAGAAATTATTAACAAACATTGTCGAACGATGAAATAAACATCGCCAACGTGTCCAGAATGGTCAAATTAGCTAGAATAGCCTACCCATCGGTCCAATTTGGACACAAGGGCAAAAAGGTAATTTTGGGTCAAAACGGTGTCCGTGTCGGAGCCGTTTTGCACCGAAAAATGTGCAAGAAAATAAGTCTATAAAATATAACAAATTATATGTCCACGAAACCAGAATGACGATATGAACTCAACGGTATCTCCAAAATTGGATTCCGTTGACCCGATCTCAATTTGGTCTGTTGACCAGAACTTGGAATTCCGGTTTGTACGAAAATACGTGTCGGAGCCAATATTCTCAAAACTCAGCAAACTAACTGTCAACGAGTCCAAAATGATGATACGAACTCAACGGTATCTCCGAAATTGAATTCCGATGAGCCGATCTCAAAATGACCCGTTGACCCGGATATTGGTATCCGACTTGCACCGAAATGCGTGCCGGATCCAAAGTCCACCAAAACCTAGCAAATTATATGTCAACGAGTCCAGAATGACAATACAAACTCAACGATATTTTCAAAATTGGATTCCGATGAGCCGGCATCAAAAAGTCCCGTTGACCCAGAATATGGGACCCACTTTGCACCGAAAAACGTGCCAGGGTCCACGTCCTCCAAATCTAACAAATTTTATATGAAAACATGCCAGAACGATGCCACGAGTCTAATGGTGGTGTCAAAAATGAAATCTGGAGTCCCGTGTTCAAAAATAGAATTTTACAAGTTGGAAATTACGAATTTGGACGACCAACTTTGGCGTCGAATTCAACCAATCAAACAAGCTCACAATAAAACAAAACTGGAGGGGTAGCAAGAGGGTTATACTAGCTTCACACAGGAACTAGGAGCACGCCAAACAGAGCTGCGGTGGAGGAGATACAAGCTGACGAAGTTGACTCCGCAAAACTGTCCAAATTTAATACAATTTAAACGGTCAACTTGGTGGCCGATTTTGATGTATCAAACGATAAAATTAACGGACGAAAATTGACAGGAGTGAAGGTGGATATATCGAGATTGCAAAGGAGCGAAGAAATCTCTGATCCAAAGGTTAGATTCCCGGGAAAACGTGCATGAAGTCGCTACGACAGAGCGCCAAAATGAACTTGATTCCGCACACGTCACGACGGTACTTCATGTAAAACGTACGAATCGCCTCGACGGCATGTCCCGGAGGACGGTGGCCGTCAGGGGGCTGCTCGTCGGAGTGGGGCGCACGTCCAGGATGGCCATGGTGGCCGTGCGGCGGCACGGCGGTGCACGACGGCGGCCCGCGCGTGCGCGCACGTGCGCGCCTGCACGCATACGGCTATGGTGGCGCAGCCTGGCCGGGCCGACGACGTCGGGGGCTGCACGGCCATGGGGCGGCAGTGGCTGTGCACCCTCGACGAGGGTCGGGCAGCGTACGACGAGATGGAGGAGGTGGTGATCGGTTGACGAAGTGGTGGTGATGGCTATAGTGAAGGTGGTTGGCTCGGGTTGTGGGGAGGAGGAAGGAGGACGAGTTGGAGGCCGTTGTGGGTGGCGGTGATGGCCGGCCGAGCTCGGCCAGGAAGGGGTGGTCGGGCTCGGCCAGGAGAATGAGGTCGGGTGTGGTGTTTTTGTTACTGTGGTGATGTTTAGTTGTGGGGAGAAAAGAAATAGTGAGAGAGAGAAAGAGATGTAATAAATTAAAGAGAGAGAGAGAGAAAAAAGGAACTTGGGAGTTAGGACCGGCCAATGCATAGGGGTGTTGGGGAAAAAGTTTATATGCAGGGTTTAATGGGTTGGATTGAATGGAAAGATCCTATGGCTAGGAATTAATAGGAAAAATCGATCATTCTAATAGGGATTTAAATCACAGAATTTCCAATAAATATTAAAAAATAGGTAGGATGAGTATTTAGTATTTTTCAAGGGTAATGAGGCTGAGGGTGATGGTGATGGAGAGTAACACGGAGCTTGGACTGGGTTCGGTCAAACCGGGTTGGATCAAAACCAGACATTGCAAAATAATCAAATAAAAATAGGTGTTGATGATCATGAGTAAATAAGTAGCACATGGGGATTCCAATAAATGGGACACATGTGTCGTACGGATAGTAGGCTCAATGTGGACCATGTCCATAATTAGGGCTGACAGGTTTTGGTCGACATGGTACCTACAAATCAAGTTGGAAAATGAATGTGACACCATTGGGTGAAATAAAATCGGATCACGTGTCAAAAAAGTTGTATGAATCAAATGGAGCACAAAATAGCGTGTCTGAGTGGGACACGAAGGTCATGAGTGACGAGCGTCTCGAGTAGATCATGCATGAGAAGTTGGTTTCAAGAAACTGACTGGTCTTGTGCTCCCAAATAAAAAGTCACGGTAACGTGCTAATAATGATCAAGGAAAAGAGTGGGAAAATTAATTAATGATCAAATGGTCTAATTCGACCCGAAGTTCTGCGAAGCAAAAAGAGCACAAGAGAACAAGTTTGAGTGGGACACTATATACCATCATGAAGGTAATCATGTCCACTACAAAACTCGTAAAGAAGATTTCCAGAGTTGAACATCCCTGACACTCCAAATATCAAAGGCACGAAAAAGCACACTTAAGGAAAAATAACAGAATAAATTATTTATTGAACTAAACAATCAGAAAAAAAAAAAATTAGCCCGAAATTTAGGGTGCTCACAATAATATAGATTGCTTGTAGAGATTCATTTATTACAACTTGAATACCTTGTACCCTATGTTGCTTTAAATAGGACTCTGTGGCTTCAGTTGGACCCCTATACCTATCAGCTGTTCAGGTTATCAGGCGAGTACATTCTCTGATCATTTCATATCCTGTTAGAATTATTCTCCTGCTTTAGATTACTTTACTTGATGCTGTCATGTTGGTCACACGGATTAGTACTATATGGATCCTTTCTTGATATGTTATCCCCTCAGGGAGCATCAGATACTATATGTTCTGTGCGTTTCACTTACATTGTGTATCACTATGCTTCATGGTTAATTGAATCACTTGTGACATGTACTCTCATGATCACAGAGTCTTCCTTGAATCACCCATTTATGGGTATTTTCTAGAATCCCTATTTATGGGACTATCATGTATCATCCTTCGGAGGCCATTACATGAATCATAACATAACCTGGCTGGATCCTTGTGTATTGATTGGGGGTACGAGGGAGTAGAAGTGGACATGTGGATAATATCCAAGTAGTGTAGCATCAAAATCATTCCGTAGTGTAGCATCAGAATCATCATATTCCATTCACATGTCTATATTGTACTCTGACTCACTAGCCACTGTTAGTTCTCTATTTATAGTAGATATTTCCATTAGAGCTATCTCCTTTACATTCTGTACTTTTTTTAGATCCTGTATCTTACTTTTCTGTATGATTATATTTTCTAACCTGCTATAAATTGTTGAGATGTACTGTGCTCGCTCCTGTCCTGACTAGACCTGTTGATAAATTTTACAGATAGCCTGGAGGTTGCCTGCTAGCCTAGAGGAGACACAGTAGAGGTTGTATATATAGTTATTTCAGTTGTCTGCAGTTGTATTTACTTTATGGATTACTGTATTTAAGATTTGAGATATTTTTTTGGGTTTGTGTATCTTAGACACTGAGACTTCTATCTGCTGTATCTCTTTGTGGATTTCATGTTTTATCTATCTTTTATCATGCTCTACCTTAGATGTGATTGAGACTGTATTGCTATGTCACCTCCATTCGGAGAGTATATACTATACATGTACCTTTATATTATTAGATGATTGACCTAGGACGGTGTTCTACCGCCGACACTGCAGCGTAGGCTGGACGTACCCACGTATCGTGTCCTTACTCTAGGGTGCGGGTCGTGACACGTTTTTAGTGATGGCCCATGCAGGTCGAGTTTGTGTAGTGGTATTCGAACTAGAGTACCACTAAAGCCTGCAATAGGATTAGGATATATTTTTGAAGGTACTCAATCACAGTTAGGATCCCTTGAAAGATTTCTGGGACGACCCTTGAGAATCTTATTTTAACTTGATTTGAAAACTCTTCTTCCCTTGATTTGATTTATCTTTACTTTCTGTTGTTGAATTTGATTTTGATGGATGATTGTTGAATTTTGAATCTTGATGTTAGCTGTTGCATCCGAGTTTATATTTATATGATTTGATGGATTATTGTTCAGTTTTGAATCTTGATGTTCGTTGATAAATTTGATTTTTTTTGTATCCATTGTTGATTTAATTTAATTTTTGTCAAGATGAAATTATATGGGCTAGGTCATCTATGTTATAGAATCTAGTCTTCTACAGTCACATTAGCCAGCATAGTGAGGACATATAGTCTGACTTGGATATATTTCTCGGGTGTAAGAATTTAAGGTTTTCGCAGCCAAGCTAGCGGCATCGCAAAAATTTTAAATACCATGATTCTAGAGGTATGTGCCTTAGTCGAGGACTCTGTGATTATCGTAGCCTTGCTTACTAGTATGATGAGGATTTAGAGTACCATAATTTTGGATAGACGCATGTGATTATCAGATTGTACCTTAAATGCTTTTGAACATATTTTCTCTACTTTTGTTTCAGTCCTTCTCAAAAAAAGGAATTATTCTGTTTTGCTTCTCATTATTTAACTTAGGAGTAGCTTTAGCTATATTATAAACCTTTGTGTAACTTCTTACTATGAATTTTTCTTAATATAAAGAATCGACGATTTTGCTAGACCTTATCTTGGATTTGATATTATAGCTCTGGTTTCAAAATGGTTCCTTCTTTTAAACAAATAAGCAGAACAGATTTCATTGTTATTTCCTTCTTGCTATTATTCTTGTATTAAATAATAATAATAATAAAACTGTCTTGATTACATCAATCACCTACTTTACAACCTTGGTAGGACTCTAAATGTTGGTCTTGATTTGTAATTTGATTTTATATTGGGACATGAGAATATAGATATAGTGGACACAGACACTTGCCTGACACGTGTGCTTGCTACGCTTTGATTACCAACCTATCTAAATACATATTAATATGATGTTGATGTTTAAATTTTCAAAACCCCAATATTTCTGATACAGTACAGTATCAGAGACTGGTTCTCTGCTTTTCCAGTTAAAATTTGTAATTCAAATATAAAATTTATGTTATTAGTTTTGTTTACATCACTGCACATGTATGTTATATACAGGATTTCAATTCTTACAGAAATTGGTTGAGTTTTGTGTTTGAATTTGTCAAATCTGAGACTGTGTGTATATTAACCCTTAATACTGGATTCTAAGTGATTAGTTCAAATTGCTGTTTTTAAATATAATATTTTGAGCTAGATACATTGTTGTATGTAGGGTATAATGTTAGGTTTCATATTCTTACATGTTACGTTGTGATGAACATTGGGTTGGCTAGATGTTCGAATTTCTCCAAAATCCTAAAACTTAATACATGTTAACATTTTACATTGATTTCAAATGTTTAGTTCAATTTCAGATTTAATATCTAATATTGAACTGTATGCATAGATAAATGTATGGATAGTATGTTAGGGTTTTATCTCCATCATGTTAGGATGTATTGGGAGCATCGAGTTAGTTGTGATGTTCAAACCCCTAAAATCTAAAACTGCATTATGTTAATATTGCATTGGTTTAAATGTTAGCTTATTTTCAGATTTTGTATGTAAATGCTGAATTAAAACTGGAATTAAACTTTCAATACTAAGCTATAACCCTGTACAAGGACACACACAACCTAACTTAGTATACGCTGCCATGTAAACCTAACCCTTCCTCTCTATGTTATGTTCATATATCTATATAGATATATATAGAGTTTATGCATACCTGTTATAATGTATACAGATACATAACTAAATCTCTACCTCTTTATATATATACATATGGTTAGTCATGCATGTTATGAGTAAATAGGTTGTATATTATAGATTGTTAACCAATATGCCATGAGTAGTGTAACTGGATAGCTATTGTTTTGAAACACAAATCCTTCTATACACTTTCATGTATATTTTACGCACACACATGCCTACTATCTAACCACATGAACATGTCCATATACACCATACACACACAAACCACATAACATATACATAATACTAGCTTTTCCCTCTCTAACACTCTCTCTCTATATATAATGTGATTGGATTTCAATGCTCGACATTTGTGCTTTAAATTTTGATTTTGATTTTTCTTTGAATAGTACCCTTTTATAGATAATTAATAGTTATCTTTATTTATTTTTGATAAATTATCAGTTTTTATATAGGATGGTAGACTGCCTTACAGTCTTGACGAATTGTTGTTTCTGTAACTTTTCTAGTTTACCACCCTAGATTACTTGTGTGTTTTGATACCCTATGACCGTTTGGTTAGCATGACTAGTATACCTAGATGAGACTTCACTACCACCGTATGCCATGACCCTGTATGTCGTCCTTTTTAATTGTATGTTTTATTTAAGTTCTGAGACTTGATTGTGGGGGTTTGACCTAGAGGGAGTATGAACATTTTAATTTCGAGGACGAAATTTTTATAAGGTGGGTAGGATGTGAGCACCCTGAATTTTGGATTAATTTTTTATTTTTCTGATTGATTTAGTTTCAATAAATAAATTATTCTGTTTATTATCTTTAAGTGTACTTTTCCGTGCCTTTGATATTTGGAGTGTAAGTGATGTTCAACTCTGAAAACCTTCTTCACGAGTTTTGTAGTGGACAGGATTACCTTCATGAGGGTATATAATGTCCCATCCAAACTTGTTCCCTTGTACACTTTTTGCTTCGCAGAACTTCGGGTCGATTTAGACCATTTAATCAATTAATTAATTTTTCCACTCTTTTCCTTGATCATCATATGCACGTTATCGTGACTTTTAATTTGGGAGCACGAGACCAGTCATTTTCTTGAAACCAACTTCTCATGCATGATCTACTCGAGACGCTCTTCACCTATGACCTTCGTGCCCCACTCAGACATACCATTTTGTGCTCCATTGCTTCGCACAACTTTCCAGACACGTGACCCGATTTTATTTCACCCCACGGTGTCATATTTATTTTCCAACTTGATTTGTGGGTACCCTGTCAACCAAAATCTGTCAACCCCAAATATGGACATGGCCAACATTGAGCCTACTACCCGTACGACACTTGTGTCCCATTTATTGGAATCCCCACATGCTACTTATTTACCCATGATTATAAATACCTATTTAATTCGATTATTTTGCCATGTCCGATTTGATCCAACCCGGCTCCACTGAACCCAACTCCAGCTTCATGTTTCCCTCTCTCATGACTCCCTTATTTTTTTGACCAAAAATAATATTAAATACCCTGTCCATCTATTTTTATATTTAATGGAAATTTTTGTTTATTAAAAATTCCTTAGAATGACCAAATTTCCTACATTCAATCCTAGCCCTCAATTTCACATATTATCATCACCACCTTACATTCACATTTTTCCTAACACTCACCCCCAATTTTTTCCCACATGGCCGGCCCTAACTTCTAGGGATGGCTTTTCTCTCTTCTTCCCTCTTTTACTCACTCCCTCTCATTAATTATTCACTCACCTCCTATCTCTCCTTCTAATATTTTTTCCCACACTACACAGTAGTAAATTAGCACCACCACCATCTACATAGCCGACCACCACCCTGGCCAGCAGGCCGACCAGCCTCCTCTCCTCCTTCAACAATCACCACCACCACTTTAATTCATCACCACCACCACCACATCCATCACCACCCGAGCTCAGCCACCAGCCTCACCGATCCAACCTGGCCGAGCTCTTCCCATCCCCTTGGCCGGAGATCCGCCGTGGCCGACGCCGTCGACCACCACCCTGGCGGTCGGCCACCAGCAGTCTCCTCCTCCCATTGAATCACCACCACCACCACATCTATCCACCGCTACCTCCATCATCCGTGCGCCACCATCTCCACCGTGCGGTGCCGCCATGGCCGCACGCCACCGTCGACCTCGCCGTGGCTGTGAGCTCCCACCGTCATCGGGCCAGGCAGGCCGCGCACCCCACAGCAGCGTGCTGCAAACAGCAGCAGTTGGCCGGCTGGGAACGAACTGTGGCCGCGCGCGCAGGCCACGCTGCCGGCCGTCGCAGCCGTGGCTGTGCCCCCCGCGGTGGACGAACGCCAGCGACCCCGCCTGGGTCCGTCGCTTCTTCTCCGGCGCGACGTATAGGCGATTCGTGCATTTCACACGAATTCCCGCCGTGACGCGCGCGGAATCAAGTCCGTTTTGGCGCCCCGTCGCAGCAACTTCGTACACGATTTTCGAGAAATTCGGCCGTTGGATCGGTAATTTCTTTTCTCCGTCACAATCTCGGTATATCCACCTTCACTCCTGTCAATTTTCATCCGTTAATTTTATCGTTTGATACCTCAAAATCGGCCACCAAGTTGACCGTTTAAATTGTATAAATTTGGGACAGTTTTGCGGGGCCAACTTGTCGACTTGTACCTCCTCCATCGCAGCTCCATTTAGCGTGATACCAGTTCCTGTGTGAAGCTGGTATAACCCTCTTATTACCCCTCTAGTTTCGTTTTATTGTGAGCTTGTTTGATTGGTTGAATTCGACGCCAAAGTTGGCCGTCCGAATTTATAATTTTAAACTTGTAAAATTCCATTTTTGAACATGGGACTCCAGATTTTATTTCTGACACCACCAGTAGACTCGTGGCATCGTTCTGGCATGTTTTCATAGATAATTTGTTAGATTTGGAGGACGTGGACCCTGGCACGTATTTCGGTGTAAAGTGGTCCCTACAGTCCGGGTCAATGAGACTTTTTGACGTCGGTTCATCCAAATCCAATTCCGGATATACCGTTGAGTTCGTATCATCATTCTGGACTCGTAGATATATAATTTACTAGGTTTTAGTGGACATTGGTTCCGCCACGTATTTCGGTGCAAGTCGGATACCAATATCCGGGTCAACAGGTCATTTTGAGATCGGCTCATCGGAATCCATTTCGGATACACCGTCGAGTTCGTATCGTCATTTTGGACTCGTTGACATGTAGTTTGTTGAGTTTTGAGAACATTGGCTCCGGTACGCGTTTCTGTGCAAACCTGAATTCTATGTTCTGGTCAACGGACCAAATTGAGATCGGGTCAACGGAATCCAATTCTGGATATACCGTTGGGTTCGTATCGTCATTCTGGTTTCGTGGACATATAATTTGTTATATTTTGTAGACTTGTTTTTTTGCACATTTTTCGGTGCAAAATGTCTCCGACACGGATACCGTTTTTCATCTGAAATTACCTTTTTGCCATTGTGTCCAAATTGGACCGATGGGTAGGCTATCCTAGCTAATTTGACCATTCTGGACACGTTGGCGATGTTTATTTCATCATCCGACAATGTTTGTAGATAGTTTCTCTATGTATCACCTTTTAATTAATAATTAATTCTTATAATATTCGTATTTCGAGATTAGTACAATGAAACTAAGATCGATCAATTCCAGCGATCTCACATCGCTGAAATTGACAAGATGGACACGTGGATCACTATAATAAGATTATTAACCTTACCGTTGATCATCTTATCTCGATTTGCGTGTCGTAAGTTTCGACGTACGAATAACGAAGTACACTTTATATCTTTAATAATTAGACTAGAAATGACCCTGTTTGACCATAGTTGACCAATTGACCAAAAGTTAACTGTAAGTCAACACTTGACCTAGTTTGACTAGATTGTTGGCCGGAGTTGACCTAGAGTTGATTTGACTTAGAAGAACCTAGGATAATATAGATTTCTTGTAGAGATTCATTTATTACAACTTGAACACCTTGTAACCTGTGTTGCTTTAAATAGGACTCTGTGTCTTCAGTTGGACCCCTATACCTATCAGCTGTTCAGGTTATCGGGCGAGTACATTCCCTGATCATTTCATATCCTGCTAGAATTATTCTCCTGTTTTAGATTACTTTACTTGATGCTGTCACGTTGGTCACACGGACTAGTACTATATGGATCCTTTCTTGAGATGTTATCCCCTCAGGAAGCATCGGATACTACATGTTCTGTGCGTTTCACTTACATTGTGTATCATTATGCTTCATGGTTCATTGAATCACTTGTGACATGTACTCTCATGATCACAGAGTCTTCCTTGAATCACCCATTTATGGGTATTTCCTAGAATCCCCATTTATGGGACTATCATGTATCACCCTTCGGGGGCCATTACATGAATTATAACATAACCTGGCTGGATCCTTGTATATTGATTGGGGGTACGGGAGAGTAGAAGTGGACATGTGGATAATATCCAAGTAGTGTAGCTTCAGAATCATTCCGTAGTGTAGCATCAGAATCATCCTATGCCATTCACATGTCTATATTGTACTCTGACTCACTAGCCACTATTAGTTCTCTATTTATAGTAGATACTTCTATTACAGCTATCTTCTTTACATTCTGTACTTTCTTCAGATCCTGTATCTTACTTTACTGCATGATTATATTTTCTAACCTGCTATGAATTGTTGAGATGTACTGTGCTCCCTCCTATCCTGACTGGACCTGTTGATAAATTTTACAGATAGCCTGGAGGTTGCCTGCTAGCCTGGAGGAGACACAATAGAGGTTGTATAGATAGTTATTCAGTTGTCTGGAGTATTTGAGATTTGAGATATTTTTATGGGTTTGTGTATCTTAGACACTTAGACCTCTATCTGCTGTATCTCTTTGTGGATTTAATATTTTATCTATCTTTTATCATGCTCTACCTTAGATGTGATTGAGACTGTATTGCTATGTCACCTCCATTCGGAGTGTATATACTGTACATGTACCTTTATATTGTTAGATGATGACCTAGGACAGCGTTCTATTGCCGACACTGCGACGTAGGCTGGACGTACCCATGTCTCGTGCCCTTACTCTAGGGTGCGGGTCATGACACGTTTTTAGTGGTGGCCTATGCAGGTCGAGTTTGTGTAGTGGTATTCGAACTAGAGTACCACTACAACCTACAGTAGGATTAGGATATATTTTTGAAGGTACTCAATCACAGTTAGGATCCCTTGAGAGATTCCTGGGACGACCCTTGAGAATCTTATTTTAACTTCGATTTGAAAACTCTTCTTCCCTTGATTTGATTTATCTTTACTTTCTGTTGTTGAATTTGATTTTGATGGATGATTGTTGAATTTTGAATCTTGATGTTAGCTGTTGCATCCGAGTTTGTATTTATATGATTTGATGGATTATTGTTCAGTTTTGAATCTTGATGTTCGTTGATAAATTTAATTTTTTTTTTGTATCCATTGTTGATTTAATTTAATTTTTGTCAAGATGAAATTATATGGGCTAGG